>JADGJK010000115.1:0-57520 GCA_027600645.1 Nowakowskiella sp. JEL0407 | reverse complement strand
TTGGCATCTTAGGATTTCACATCCGAAAAATCAGAAAACTAAAGTAATCGGATCCTCGCATAAAAAGATGCATCCTGTCCTCCAAAATTTTCTTTTTTTTTTTTTTTTTGCTTTTGCAATTCTGAAACTCGACAAAATGTCTTTCACTACTTTGTGGCAACAGTCCAAAGCAATGTTTTGGAGAAATGCAGTCCTCGCCAAATCAGATCGGTATGTGTCGACATTTGACTCTAATCCTGCTCTTTTTATTCAATTTTCACAATGCAGAAATCAAATGTTCACGGAGTGTGGAATCCCCATCTTGCTCTCTGTCGTGATCTTTATAATTGGGTATTTGTTGACTACAAGATACATATGCAAAGTGATTTGTGTTTAATATCATATTTCTCAGCTTCACGACCAACCTTCAAACGACTCTTCCAGCATTCAGATTCGATCCTACTCCAATCAACACCAAATTGCCCTTCTTTCGTAATACCGCAATAGTTGGATACACCCCAAGCTCGAATGAAACATCGCAGATCGTAGAAAAACTCAATGCGTCCTCCGTTTTTCAATCAGCTATCCAGTTTAAATCTTTCAACTCTGATTCTGAGATGCGCACGTATTATCAACTCAATCCAACGACGTTTTATGTGGGAATCTCTTTCAACTTTAGCGTTCCCAACGTTTACGGATACACTATTCGACTTCCACCCGGACCCAATGGAAATACTTCCATCTCTACCGATATTTTGGTATCAAAAGATTCGGATTGTAGAGGTAAAGCTTGTCCTGCCAACGTTTACAATTCATCGGGTGTTTTGGGATTGATGAGCGTTATGGACGATGCCATCACCCAAACCATTATTGAACGCTCAAGCTTGAAAGACCGGGTGAACATTACGGCTAAACTGGGCGAAATATTTCCTAGTTCACGCGATTTGGTTGTTCAGAAAATTGGAAACCCTTCAGCGCAATTTCTTATCCCAATCTACACAGTTGTTGCGTTCTCAATTCACGTTCAGGGTATTCTTACGGCTATGGTTTCAGAAAAGGAGAAGAAAGTATTAATTTTTAACATTTATCATTAACGGGTCAAACTAAGCTCAAGTTCTCTTCTAATTTAATCAGCTGAAGGAAGGATTGCTGATGCAAGGACTAAGACCGGAAGCTTTGTGGATAGGATGGATTGCGTGGTACGGGATTTATGTCTTCATTGCGGTTATCACTTTTTCGGTTGCGCTAAGATTTAGTGTTTTCCCAGAATCAGATATTATCGGACGTAAGTTCACAACTATTTTATATCTCGAACAGATATATAATTACTTTGTGATTGTATATAGTCTTTCTCCTAATATTCATTTTCGGAGCTTCAAACATATCATTTGGTAAGTTACTTGCGACGTTTTTCCGGAAAGCAAAAGTTGCCGCTGCGGTTGGTGGAACAATTCCCATCTTTGCATCTCTTCTTTTCGTTCCGTTCAAGTACGTCACGGCCCCAGTTGGAGTAAAATTTCTTATCGCGTGCATTCTTTACCCCGTTGGGCTTACACTCTCCTTGGATGATGAATTCGCCGATCGACCTGATGGTTCAGCTGCACTGGTGGGAAAAGGAATATCACTTTCAGGGTATTTTAAAGCTGACGGGAAAGGGCTCTACTTTATCGCGATGCTTGTAACATTTGTTTGGCAATCCTTACTGACAGTTTATTATCTTCACACAAAGTTAAAGACTTGATTGCATATCACTAAAGATTTTATTTTTAGATTTATCTTGATCAAGTACTTCCTGGAGAGTTTGGCACCCCCAGACCTTGGTTCTTCCCATTTACTGAGTTCAAGAAACTTTTCCACAAAAGTGATGCTGCGAAACTTGCTCCAACTTATGAGGATACATCTTACCCGTCTACGTTACTTGAGACTAATGATGAGGACTTGATTGGTCCGAATATCGAAGCCGAGCCTACAACGTTAAAGAAAGTTGGAGAGATACGTGAACTTACGAAAGTGTTCAAAGACGGAAAGAAAGACTCTGTCGCAGTTGATAAATTGAGTTTAAATTTTTACGAAGGGGAAATATTTGCTCTTTTAGGACAAAATGGGTGATTGGCCATGTGTGTAATTGTAAAACATGTTTATTAATATTGCTCAAAGTGCCGGGAAATCTACAACAATCAACATGTTAACTGGATTGTATCCTCCTACATCTTGCAAATCTGGCAAACTCTATGGGTATGATTTACGCACTGAAATGCTTCAAATTCGACAAATTATGGGTACGTCAGAATTACTGGAATTACTAATATTAACAAATTTGATATGAAATTTTGCATTCACAAATAGGTGTGGTTCCCCAGCAAAGTATTCTATGGGAAAATTTAAATGCAGAAGACCACATTCGCCTCATCGTAAAAATAAAACTTCAGGTCACCAAATCCGAAGAAGACGATCTAGTGGATGAAGCTTTACGAAAAGCCGGATTAATCGATCAAAGATCAACCTCAGCTAAAAGCTTATCCGGCGGACAAAAGCGAAAACTGTCTTTCGCAATGGCGATTGTTTCCAACCCGAAAATACTTATTCTGGACGAACCGAGTTCGGCTTTAGATCCCGAAGCGAGAAGAGACATGTGGGGATTGCTGATGGATAACAAAGATGGTCGAATGTGCATTATTACAAGTAGGTAGCTTCTAATATATTTTAAAAGTGCTTAATGTGTGGCATATACTATAGCTCATTTTATGGACGAGGCAGATTTTGGTAAGTTATAATTCCTGATTTTAACATGGTAATTAGTTAATCTTCCATTTAACTACAGTCGCGAACAGAAAAGCGGTTATAGGAAAAGGAAAACTTCAGTGCATGGGAACTTCCCTCTTCCTTAAATCGCATTTCAAAATCGGATACCAACTTGACATTGCCGTCACGCTTAAACATCAGTCCGCCGACAAAGCATTTATTTCAAAAATTCACGAGGTCATCACTTCGCACATTCCAGATGCCACTAATCTAACGGGTTTTGATTCTACGAGAGACAATGCTTCGTCGGATTCAACGATTGAAATTGACGCGAAATGGTCTCTACCCACAGCTCAAGCGGGGAAGTTTGCGGAGTTGTTCAAAAGCTTGGACTCTTTCCAACACGATGGCAATATGGTTTCATCTTTCGGAGTTACTATGCCAACATTGGAGGAAGTCTTCTTGAAGCAAACGGAAATTCTGGAACGCGAAACTAACCCGGATGGAGCTCTTGACCATAGATCGCACGTTGCTCCAATACCCCCGAAGGAATTGACTCCATCGACATCGTTCACGTCTCAGTTTGTAGCAATGACGAGAATGCGATTTATTACTCTGGTTCGTCAACCAAAGTATTTGGTTCTTTCGGTTATCCTTCCGATTATCATATTTTCCATCTCGGTCGGTATAAATAAGGTATCCGGAAACACGACAATCAGCTCAGAGATCTCTTCGAATACAGTCATTGTGTACACAAATCCCCCTTATTCCAAGAATACCTATAGTTTATTTCTCCCCGTGCAGATAACTGGTAACGACACTAATTTTACCTCGCAAACGTCGAAAGATCTTTTAAATACTTCGGACCTGAAAGATTTCGTGAAAATTCAAACAGAAGAAAAATCAACTTTCGGAAATGTACAGCTTAGCGTGACGATATTCGAAGTTGGCGGGAAGTCGTTTTTCCAATTCAATCCAAAATATTTTTACAACACAACTTACACTCATTCACCTGCGATCATGGTAAACGTAATCAGTAATCTTGTGTTGCAGGGAGCAGCGAAAAAGGTTTCAAATGGGACGTTCACTCCTCCGGTGATTTCCGCTGGATTGCAGCCGTGGTCAGACGCACAAAGTGGTCTAATTAACGGTGGGATTATTCTTTCGTTTGTTGGAGTTTACTTGATTGCGTTTTCGATTTCAATTTCGTTGACTGGATACGCCTCTGAGCTTATCAGGTAATTAATTCTGTACTTAAACCATATATGAACATTTTTAAACTACAATCTACGTTTTTTTTTGTTTCAAAAAAAGGGATCGGACTTTGAAAATAGACGAACAACTAACAATAATGGGATTATCCAAAGCGGCATATTGGTTGGCAGCGTGGAGTTTCCATTTCACACTAACGTTTGTGACTCTTATTGGGCTGTTTATTCTGGTACTCGCCTTTGGATTTGACGCATTTACCATTGGTCCCGCACCGTTTATTTTACTACTTATGATGATATTTGGGATTGCTTCTTTACTCCTAGTATTTTGTAAGTTCTCTGCAAATCTTCTTGTTGGGAGAAGCAAAAATTCTTATGATGATCTTTTAATTTTAGATTTTGTTTCCTTGTTTTTCGAAAAAGGAGAGCAATTTCAAAACCTCGGATCGTTCTTGACTTTCATGCTTATGGTCGTCCCGATGGTGATTGTATTCATTTGCGATATACTTGGACAAAAACCAGTCGGGTATTACATTCACACCATCCTTTCCCTCGTGAATCCATTCTATCCCCTCTCCGGTGGACTCTACAAAATGACCTACATTGGAACTATTGCGAAAATCGGTGCGCCGGTCCCTCCATTTACGACTTATAAACCAATTACTCTTGAGAACTACTTTTATCCGCGAAACGGGATTTTGGTTTCAATGCTGAGCGCGATATTTCATTTTGTCGTGTTTGCGGGTATTTTGGCGGGCGGGGTGGAGGGGTTGATGAAAAGAAAGCGATCATGGGAGAGGAAACTCGAAAAGAAACGAACGGACGAGGAAGCTGATATTATGAACATCGAGGTTGAAGATGAAGACGTTGTTGCGGAAAGAAATCGTGTGTTGAGCATGGCGGCCACTGTAAATGAAGAGATTAAGGGCGTCTCAGAGTTGAAAGTTATGCAAGTCTCCAAAACTTTCCGTGTTCAAAAATCAAAGGAAGAGTATGACGATGAAGTGAAGGCAAATAAGAATATTTTCAAGAGACCAGAAAGAAATAAATTTGTGGGAGCGGTTAAGGGTATTACGTTTGCGGTTAGGAAAGGAACAATGTTTTCTTTGTTGGGTCCGAATGTAAGATTTCTATATCTCGCTATTTTGTTATCGTCTTCATTTTTTTCTGCAGGGCGCTGGAAAGTCAACTCTTCTGAGCATGGCGATTGGAAATATTCCAACTACTACGGGAAAATTGAGTGTGATTACAAACGATGGTGAGCACAGTACAAACTCGTTGGGTGCTCATAAACACACCGGTTACTGCCCCCAACATGATGCATTGTGGCCACGTTTGACTGTTCGCGAGCATCTTTTGCTTTTCAGCGGCATCAAGTATATTGGATCCAAGGAGGTGATGTCCGACTGGGTTGAAACCGTTATTGAAGCTACTGGGCTGAAGAATTTCACTAATGTTTGGGCTGAAAAGTAACACTTTCCATATTGTTTTTAGAAATTCCTAATTGTTGATTTTCAATTGTAGACTCAGCGGTGGGAATAAACGAAAGTTGAGTTTTGCGGTCAGCATTATTGGAGATCCCACGTTGTGTTTCTTGGATGAGCCAACCACAGGGTATACTAAAGATATCTCGCTATGATATTTTTCATCTTTTAAAATTTAAATTTTATTGTATTGATGTAGTGTCGATCCCTCTTCGAGAAGACTAATTTGGAACTTGATTTTATCAGCAAAATCTCGTCGAGCAACCATCTTAACAACCCATGCAATGGAGGAAGCAGGTAAAACGGATTAATCCATCAAATTTATAAAAATGCCTCAAATTTTCAAATTCAGATGCCCTCTCCTCGCAAATCGGAATTATGGTGAATGGTACACTTAAATGTATTGGAACATCTCAACACCTAAAATCACGCTTTGGACTCGGATTCCTTCTTGAAATTCTGTGCGATCCAAGTACCGCTCAAGACGAACAGAACACGGTTGATTTAAACAATTTTGTAAAGTCTTTCTCGCCCAATGCTCGACCCGGAGATTCGTTCCAACACATTCATCGTTATGAAGTTCCTATACGAGATGTTGTTGCGTTGTCTGCGGATGGATCTGGCACCATTGACGATACTAATGCCCTTAACGGAAGTGCTTTGGGTAAAGTGTTTGATATTCTGGAGTCTGCAAAAAATGCAGGAACTTGTGGAGTCAAAGAATACGCTTTCGGTCAAACAACTCTTGAGCAGGTGTTTTTGAGAATTGCGAAAGAACAAAAAGCAGATGCTACTGATGCCAATTGAGTTGTAATTATTTTTTTTTATTTCATAACAAATCTCATTACATATTATAATTTACAATTTTCAATTAAAATCTCATTGTTGAAAGTACGCAGATCGCTTTGATTCAAGGTTTCCAGTGGGGATTTTGGTCTGCGTCAGTCCAGCAGTTTTTGATATGCTCGAGGAAAATGTCTTCGATTGCGGTTTGTAATCGCCTATTTTCTGACTATTCAATATTCCTTGATTTCCAACGTTTGCCACGTATGCGGATTGATAACCTTGATAAGTTGAACCAGCAGTTGTCGGCCGAACGGGGCTGGTATTTGCAGTTCGTCTTGTTGGGCTGGTTGATGTGACTCCCAATGCTGATGATCGTCCTTGAGATTGAATATCGGTGACATAACGTGATCTGTACGGTGGAGATTGTTTCTAAACGCTAAAAGTGAAATTCTCTCACACAAAAATGATTACAAACTTGCCGTACCTTCGGGTCATTCGATGAAGCAAATTTCCCATCCGCCTCCAGCGCGCCAAGTCCCAGAGATGCGAGCGGTCTGTTAATTGCGTCCTCATTCAGCTGCTTGTGAAGCCATTCGATCACTGTAAAGTTTGTCAATTTTCTTTGCATTAAGATTGAAATAGACTCACCATGATTATTGTCATCAATAGTCTTTTTACTTTCCTCTAACTTTTTCGTCAGATCCTCTACTTTCGAATTCAAAGCATCACAGTCCGTTTGTTTTTTGTACAGTTGCTCTTTAAAATTGGCGATATCTTTTTGATACGAATCGATTGCAGATGCCCGTTCGTCTAGTAACTTTTCTTGTTGTAAAGTCACAACATTCTTAAGCTTCACTTTGGATTTAATGGTCTTTAAATCCGTTTGCAGCTTTCTGATAATTTCGTTTCCCTAGCAAGAGATTGCATATTTTCAATTTATGAAATAGGGAAAATAACAACGAACCTTATTGATCTCGTCAGTGGCGCTTTTCAAGCTTTCCTCGAGCCTCATACACTGAGTCTTATACACCTCCAAAGTCTCTTCGATCCCGGCCTTCTGATCTTTGACGGACACAAACATTTCGTTCGTTCGCTTCCTCTGTTCTTCCAACTCCTTTTCCTTTTGCTCATACTCTTTCAGCCGATCGCGCGACGCAAAGCACTCCCTTTCCAACTCATCCTTCTTTCGTTCTTGGTTTTTGTAGTTCGTGTTCATTCTTTCCAGTTCGTTTTTGGTGCTATTTAGCGTGTGTGTTAGGACGTCGATTTGACGGTTCGCCGACTCGAGAGAATCTTCCAAGCTGTTTATTCTCGATGTTAGATGCGACTGCGTAGTATTAAGTGAGGTATTCTTTTGTGTAAGGCTTTTAATCTATTTATATTCAGTGATGCCACAAGAAATAAACTTAAAATTTGCAAAGGTACCTTCTCCTCGCATTTAATTTCAAGTTCATGCTTTTCTCTCTCTGATTTCCTTATTTCTGATTCGATTTCTCGTATATTCCTCTCCTTCTCTCGAGACAATTCATCCGCATGTTGAAGTTGTAATTTCGAGAATTGCTCGGCATGTTTAGTCTTCAGTTTTTCTATTTCGAAGCTTAATTGAGATACAGTTGATTCGGCGTCTTTCAGTCGGGTAGACAGAGATGTGCTTGTGTTTGATAGTTGATTTTGCAAACGATGATTTTCCAGCTATGAATATACATCATTAAATTCCATCTACTACCGAAAAAATCTCAAAGTCACCTTGAATTCCTTCACAAGGTTTGCGAGATATTGCTTCACGCTGCTATCATTTCCGGGAACGAAACGAAGAGATAAGTGTGTAATGTGCTTAAACGTGTTGGTTTCGATGATACTAAATACGGCGATGTGTGATTGCGAATCAGAAACGAGTTGAGCGATAAACCTGCCGGTAAGTTTCAAATAAATCGCGGATGATGATCATAGTGGTTGAAAGGAAACTTACTTTGGTGAGTCGTCATTTTTACAAGCGATACATTCTTCTAATAATTCCACAAGTTTAACAGGAAATTGTTGAAAATCGACTAAAAGGTTTTGTTCGTATCGAAGTGCGTGAAATTCTTCTTCTCCAATGTCAAGTTGGTAAAGGAAGAAAGGATCCGACTCATCAGTTAATTGTATCTCCAACACCTATTTAATAATAAATACATAAATCCACGTATTCATTGATCACTTGTATGCTTGAAAATGACAGTAACCTTCAATCTACCGGAGTTTTTCGTTGACAAACACAGTTGAACCGTAATTCCCGGAAGTCGTTTTTCACAGTCTATATTTGCATTTAAGCTTAAGGGTTTAAGTTCGCCAGTAAGAGAGGGAGAAACGGCCCGATTTAAATTTTGAAGCTGATTTATGGAATTAGGGTTTGCAGATGCTGTATTGGTTGTATGCTTAAGGATAACGGGAACTTGTTTGCTGAACAGTTGATCTGTTCCGATTTCGCTAGTTTTCGTCGGCATTTTGCTGGACGAATTGCTGGTTGACAGAAATAAAAGAAAAAAGCATGTCTATCACCAAAAAGTCTTGGAAAATACAAGAAAACGAAACTGTAATTATTCGTCTCCCGAGCGATAATCTAAAGGTGGTCAAAGTGAAAAGAGACACGTAGGCATTGTTGAATTTCATCAACTTGACATTGAAGGTTAATCAGTTCAACTTGATAGCGTTGTTAATCTTGGAAAGTTTGGAGAGTTTAAAACTAATGATTTAATTGGAAAGTGGTATGAAGTGCCTTACGAAGTTTTCGGAGCGAATCAACTTCGACGAGCGCTGGTAAATAGTGTTCTTGAAACGATGGGTATTCAGATAGCATCCGACAGTTATTAAGAAATTAATGTTGAATTTTCCAGAAATTGATAATTCGGATGGAAATAACAATTCGAAAATCAACGACGATTCAGCATCCCAAAAACTTTCTCATACTCAAATCGAAACTTTAAAGCAACAGAGTTTGAAAGGATCAGTTTCGAGTCAGAGTGTGATTAAGACCATCGTTACCAATAGCTCAACTTTTGATCAAAAGACGGAGTTTGCAAAGGCGAAATACATCAAGCGAAAAGAACAAAAGTATTTTGAATTATTTGATCTGAAGGATATTTCTAAATGAGAATTCTTCAGATTTTCGAAATCATTCAGAGTATTCAAGCCGTCAGCGAGAATGATGCTGGAATTATACACCGCCAAAAAGGCCGCGAAAATAAGGTCTGCTAAAACTCCATAATGATTAACGGATTAAAATTGTGTCCTTACCAACATCTTTACAGAGACTTGCGTATCGATACTCTTGCTCAAATGATGACAGTTGCGAATGTTCGTGCAGGATCTCGATTTATTGTTGTGGATGATTGCGCCGGAATGGTACTAGCAGCTGTACTTGAACGAATGCAAGGTATGACCGTGAAATTTCAGTAAGCTTTTTCTTACTTAGAATTGTTTAAACTTCCGGTGCAGGTGAAGGAACCGTAATGCTCTTGCACCCGAATGATATGCCATCCTATCACATTGTGACTGAAATGGACTTTTCTGAAGATATAATGTCCACCATTCAAACTCTTTCTTGGTCAAGATTAGAGCCTAATGTAGATGAGAATCCCGAGTTTCACAATCCTGGTGATTTGAATACAAAACGCTGATTATTTGAAATTAATTTTAATAAATATTTAGATAGGACGCCCGAAAGAATACAGCGTACAAATGAACGCATAAGGCTCATTAAAGAATCTCGAGAGTATTTGCACGCTGGAAATTTTGATGGGTATGATCTTTATTTCGCTTTTTCTACCCTACTTTTCAATGTAATTTTTTTTTTAGGTTGATTGTTGCATCACAATACGATCCGTTGGAAATCACTAAAACGCTAATTCCGTACCTGGCGGGATCAAGACCAATTGTAATTTATAACTACAACAAAGAGGTAGGAATTATTTGCTGTACGTTAATTGACAGTGTAATTTTACATTTTTCAGTCCTTATTGTCTACATTTGTGCACATGCGTGGTTCACCTGAATTTATAAACGCACAATTGCAGGAAAGCTGGACTCGAGAGTATCAGGTACGAGGCGCATTCTTATCCTTTCGATTTTCTCGATACTGAGTTTCTCTGCAGATTCCGGTCCAATTGTCAGGTACACACCCTCACATGATGACTTCTGGGAGCGGTGGATACTTATTACATGCTACTCGGGTTCTTGAGAGCGAGCAACATATTGAGAGATTTACAACTCGAATCAAAAAAAGCTAATTGAGAAACGAAATATATTTATTTAGTTGTTGCAGTATTTATCATTTCATTAACATCAATTAATTTTAATCGCGATTTTCCCATCGCCTCTCCGGTTAACTTTTCCAATTTATCAATCTTTTCCCAATCTGAAAAACTGACTGTTTGAACACCTTCATCTTTCAATCTCTTCTCCAACTCTTCAAATCCAGAAAGTTCTGTATCTAGTGGATTCATTGACCTACCCGCGTTAATATCTTCGATTAATGAGGTTGCAGTTTCATTCGCGTCAAACATTGTTGAGACTATAACCCCTGTTGCACCTCGCTTGATCCAACCGGCGACATAAAGACCAGGAACAACAGCTCCCTAGTTCAATCATTAATTAACTGGAGATTTATAAAGCGGTAAGAAGTTACGTCTCGAATAACTCTTCCAGTATCGTTTGGAATGATTTTTTTCCTGTGGTCAAAAGGGATACCTTCATCGATTGGTGTAGACTCATACCCGATGCTTCGAAGTACAATACCACCTTTAATTTCTTCAAACAATCCCGTACTTTGCAACTTCCCATCATTCGCAAACTCGTTCTTCTCAACATTTAATCCTTGGCAAAGCTTACCATCGGAAAGAAATTCCGTAGGCGTGCTGAGAAATTTCAACGTCCATGATTTCGTTTTAGCACCGGATGAATCTTGCTGGATCCCTTTTAAAAGCAAATCCAATAATCGTCGCTTCGCGCGGTCTTTTGACAGCTCATCTTTCGCAGAATTTACATGGTGCTCTAATATATTACGATCGGTTTTAAATTCGGTATCCGTTAATGCCAGCATTTCCCGCAATTCCTTTGAAGTAAACGCTACCTGAATGTTTTCGTT
The DNA here is from genome assembly GCA_027600645.1 of Nowakowskiella sp. JEL0407. Taxonomy (NCBI): domain Eukaryota; kingdom Fungi; phylum Chytridiomycota; class Chytridiomycetes; order Cladochytriales; family Nowakowskiellaceae; genus Nowakowskiella; species Nowakowskiella sp. JEL0407. The sequence goes on along the minus strand of JADGJK010000115.1, from coordinate 46,196 downwards.
TTCAGTTCCTTATACGGTGTCAATTGGATATCAGAAAACTTCTCTCACCTGCAAAGGCCCGCGTCTCATAACAATAACAACATGTTTAATCTTACTTCTCTTCAACATCTTCACAGCGTGGTCTGCAATATCGGTCTTTTGCAATTCCTCGATATCCATCAACAAAATTCGAGCAACGTCCAATGCAACATTTCCGGCGCCAATAATAATAGCTGTATCCGAATTCAAATTCTCTAAATCTATCGGTAAATTTGCAAAATCGGGATGTCCGTTATACCAATTAACGAAAGATCGCGCGGAAATCACGCTTGGAAGCGATTCGTTTGGAATGCCAAGCTTCTTATCTTCGGATGCACCGTAGGATAAAACGATTGAGTGGTAGTTAGCTTGAAGATCGTATATAGCTAAGTCTTTTCCGATCGTCACGTTCCCGTAGAAGTTGAAATTTGGATGTGATGCGATTGATTCAAATTTGTTTGTTACATTCTAATAATATAGGTTTAAAGTGAGGAATCCATATATTCCATAAACTGATTAATACCTTGACTTCTGGATGATCGGGAGCAACACCATATCGAACAAGACCGTATGGAACGGGTAAAGATTCAAACATATCAATATGGGCATTAGGAACTGATTTTTGGATATATGAGGCAGTATAAAATCCGGCTAAATTAGGTGAGACGATTGTAAACTAATGTATGATTCATTCCAAGTAATTTCGATACCTGGACCGGAACCAACTATGGCAACTCTCACAGGATTGGAAGAGGCAGTACTAATTAACCGAGACCGATGCAATGAGCTAATGAATGACAATCGACCTAAATGCTTCGTTGAAAATCGGAACGGTTTCAACATTCTTTCTATTTATGGCCGGTTATGGCGAATTCAAAAACATCAAAGCAATTTGAAGATTTTCGGAAAAAGAAAAAAGCGGACAGGAAAGATGTCGACGACAAGTATAATATCCTGGGGTTTATTAGTGCTGGGACCTACGGGAAAGTATTCAAAGCAACGTCAAAAGACCCGTAAGTCAAAGGCTAAGAATTAGTAATTGTAGAAATTTCAAAGGTATTTACGTTTCTCAAAGTTCTAGATCGACAGAGATATTTGCGATAAAGAAGTTTAAACCAGAGAAAGAAGGCGAGATGTCATTTGAAACTGGAATGTCTCAGTCAGCTTGCAGAGAAATTGCACTTTGTCGGGAACTGTCTCATCCCAACATTGTGAAACTGGAGGAAGTCATTCTGAATCCGATAGAACGTTCTATATCAATGATTTTCGAGTTTGCGGAGCATGATTTACTTGTAAGATTGCGGATCATCATAAGTTTCGCAACTCACTCCTCTAAATCCAGCAAATTTTACATCATCATGGACAAACTAAAACCTCGATACCTGAAATAACGATCAAATCTGTACTTTGGCAACTTTTGAATGGACTTGCGTATCTTTCTGCGAATTGGATTTTGCATAGAGTGAGATCAAACTATTCCCTGGCATCGTTAATTATACTCAACGCAAATCGTTAGGATTTAAAACCGGCAAACATTTTGGTCACCTCAAATGGAATCGTCAAGATTGGTATGTGTACTTGAAAGATTTGGTTTTCCTGCGAATGCTGATTTGGTGCTTTTTAGCCGATTTGGGACTTGCACGGATTTATCAAAAGCCTCTCCAGTCATTGTATAAAGGTGACAAGGTTGTTGTGACAATTTGGTATGTATTTCTTTCATTTGTCGTAATTGTATTAGTAATTTTGAGTCAGGTACAGAGCACCGGAGTTGCTACTCGGGACTCAGCACTATACCAAAGCTATAGGTATGTTATTTTGAAATGAGTAGTGATGGAAACATCTAATACTATCTGAATGAAGATATGTGGGCAGTGGGATGCATATTTGCAGAATTAATCAAAGTTCAACCAATCTTTGATGGAAAGGAAGTTCGTCCCGACAGCAAAAACGTTAAACTTATACCATACCAAAACCATCAAGTTGAGAAGATATTTGGAATATTGGGCACTCCTTCAGGTAAAATAGTCGTTTTTATGTGTGTTGATGCGCTAAAGTTTGATAAAGTAGAGAAATGGCCTGAGTTGAAATATCTTCCCGAGTACTCAAAAATACCACGCAAAGAGCACTTAAACAGATTACGAGACTTGTTTTCGCGAAACAAAACGATGTACATTTCTGAAAATTCGTTTGATTTATTATCTCTGATGTTACTGTATAATCCCGATCATCGCATATCTGCTGAAGCTGCGCTGAAACATCCGTATTTTGAAGATGATCCCATGCCCAAAGAGAAGTATGTAATTTTTTTAATATGGTGATAACATATTGATTTCAATTTTGTTCTTAGTGTGTTGGAATTTGAATATCCGCTGAGAAAAGTTGTTGTGGAACCTTCACCAAGTGGATCATCGACTAAATCTAAGCGATAGCCAGAGTTAATATTAATAATGATAATAATAATACTATAATCCAACGGATACTTTAGTGTCAAAAATCTCTCAAGCCACAGATGAATTTGGGGAAAGTCGGAAAAGTTGCGTTGCGGTCTGTCGTTTCGATTTCCAATCCAGTGCGTCAATCAAGCACGGCTACCGCTGCATCGGAAGTGTTCTTTCCATCCGTTCTGAGATTAATTCACAATAACAAGATCCCCAGCGACGTTGTCAGTTTAATTCCTCGCACCGGTACAACTTTGTGAGATTTAGTATTTCGGCAATGTTTATAATGCGTATTATTTTGTATCAGGTCCAAAGAAGCGATTATTGAAAGGAGATGTGCTTGCTTTTCTTTCCGACCCCTCAATTCTAGGGCAGACTGGAATATCGACAGAGTTATCAGACGATTGGGTCCCGAGTGTAAACAGCCGTTAGATTTAATTCGGGACTTTGCTAATGATTTTAATAGGTCCCTGCTTACTACTCTATTCAAGTACCCGCTTCTTCCCTACTCTCATTTGCATCTCAGAAAGGACTATCATACCAAGATGTTTTGGTTCAAGCAGTCGCAGCGTCGATTTCAGAAGTTCCAGAATGTAAATATGAGGAGTTGATACTTCAGATTTGAGATTATTGACTTTGTTTGTAATTTTAAAAGTGTCCGGAAAGGCTCCAATTTCAACCTTAACCACGTATAGATTAGGATCAAATGGAGTATCATTCGCCTCATTTAACGATCTCACAAAAATTACACCTTCTCTTGTTTCGAAATCATTAAAGGTTTGTGAGAAGATTTGGTTCAGTGCAAACGAATTAAAACATTTGCATTTGTCAGGCTGGATCAGTTCCACTGTTATCTGAAGGAGAATTCAGTATCTACGATCAAACTTCGTCTGAATCCAAAGAACTTTCCGCGATTTTATCCCCATCACAAACCGGAATCATAATTTTCGATGCAATTATCGCACCGTTGAATGTTTCAGACCTTTTATTCCAAACCTCGACGCAAACAGTGAATCCACCAAAACCAGCGGTAAAAGCGGCTCCTGTAGATGATTTAGATTTCTTTGCAACTTCGCCTACGTTTGTCGGTGCGGAGAATAAGAATATTGATATCGAATTGGTGGTGAAGAAAGACGTCAAGAGTGCGGTGGTTGAGAAGTTTGTCAATGTGCTGAAGAAGAAGTTGGTGAATCCGGCCAGTATTGTTGCAGTAAAGAAATAAAAAGATTTGATTGAGACATGGAATTTATGAAGCTATAAGATTAAAGTTTGTAATTCAAATACACGTTAAAAAAGATTTCTGAACCATTCATCGAATGCTCGAAAGAAAATGTTGAGGAAAGCAAATCATCAAGGCACTCATTTCAAGTTCTGATAATCATTTCTCAAAGCTAGAATTCACGTATTAATTTGTCATTTGATGAATTTTGTTCAAGCTGATATCCAGAGTTTGAATGCCATAACGTTTTTTTTGCGAACGATCGAACTCCTGGCCCCGGACTCTGTCACAGAAAACAAGCAGATAGGCAAAACTTTTTCGATATGGGACGCCCGACTTCGATATATTATTATCCTAAGGATAACACGAATAGCCCTCCGTATTCATTCAATCAAAAAATCGACACTCGAACAACATGCGTAGACTTGGTCGCTGAGATCTCTTCGAATTCAACGTGTCCGTTTTTTGGTGCGGAAAACATAACAAATCATTTAAAATCAGCAAATGCCCGCTCTGCGTTTCCTCCCGAGTTAATTACCGCACCTAATGATGTTTTTCAAGAGATCTTGAAAAATCGGAAAATATGGACAGTGGTACGGGCTTAACACCTCTAAAGCTGGTTTACTTATTATTGAAATAGCGCCAGAAGGACGAAAAGAAAAATGTATTTATTGAGTCCGGACTTATAGTTAATGTACACTATCGAGAGGGCGATTCGATTGGAAATTATGAAGTTGAAATCGAATTTAGCGACGACCTATATTCCTCACTTATTCGCGAAGCTCGATTGGAAGCTCCAAGTAAATATACTTCCACAGAGAAAAACTGCTCAATTGGATTTACGATGACTTCCAAAAACTCGAAATCTCCCGGTTGCAGAGAGTTTACAGAAAGAGACTTGGAAAAACTCCAAAAGAACAAAATTAAGCTCTGGATTGAGGATTGTTTTATTTACTTTTCGATTATGCAGCAATATTTAAAAATTTATCGATATTCAGAAAAAGATGTCCTTTCAAGCGGTTATTTCCACTCCTGCAGGCGACCATCGTGTTTCATTCGAATTTTTCCCTGAGCAGGATTTTTCATGGATAAAGTGGTTCGTGGCTGCAAAGATTAAACGGGACATTGAATCGTTCCAACTCGTTGCAAAACATCCCGATTCCTCAGAGATAATAATCCGATCGAAGAACAAACTTTGCGATTTTCCGTAACACACATTTCTTATTAAGATACAACTTCTGATGTTCATGCAATTTATTTTCTTGTTAAAATCTTTCGTAGGATTCTGGACCTAGCGTTTCGCACAAGAGTATTGCTATTCACCTATGGATTCAAATTGCAAGAGTCTCACGTAGTATTTTACAGATTTATGGATGTGCAAACATAATGAAAACCGATTTGATCTGTTCTTAAGGTGTGTGCATGATGCTCTTTGATTTACCTCCTCTAATCACAAAGTCAAAAAAATTCATTGGCAATGGGCAGACAAAGACATCGTTAAACTGTTTCACCACGAACTAAATTCTCTCGAGCATCGAAAGGAGCCGAATCGCATAATTCATCCATTTTTGGGACTTGGCAGCTTAGGATTGCACATCCGAAAACTCAGCAACCTAAAGTAATCGGATCCGCGCATAAAACGAGGCATCCTGTCCTCCAAAAGTTGCTTTTTTTTTTTTTTTTTGGTTTTGCAATTATGAAAATCGACAAAATGTGTTTCACTACTTTGTGGCAACAGTCCAAAGCAATGTTTTGGAGAAATGCAGTCCTCGCCAAATCAGATCGGTATGTGTCGACATTTGACTCTAATCCTGCTCTTTTTATTCAATTTTCACAATGCAGAAATCAAATGTTCACGGAGTGTGGAATCCCCATCTTGCTCTCTGTCGTGATCTTTATAATTGGGTATTTGTTGACTACAAGATACATATGCAAAGTGATTTGTGTTTAATATCATATTTCTCAGCTTCACGACCAACCTTCAAACGACTCTTCCAGCATTCAGATTCGATCCTACTCCAATCAACACCAAATTGCCCTTCTTTCGTAATACCGCAATAGTTGGATACACCCCAAGCTCGAATGAAACATCGCAGATCGTAGAAAAACTCAATGCGTCCTCCGTTTTTCAATCAGCTATCCAGTTTAAATCTTTCAACTCTGATTCTGAGATGCGCACGTATTATCAACTCAATCCAACGACGTTTTATGTGGGAATCTCTTTCAACTTTAGCGTTCCCAACGTTTACGGATACACTATTCGACTTCCACCCGGACCCAATGGAAATACTTCCATCTCTACCGATATTTTGGTATCAAAAGATTCGGATTGTAGAGGTAAAGCTTGTCCTGCCAACGTTTACAATTCATCGGGTGTTTTGGGATTGATGAGCGTTATGGACGATGCCATCACCCAAACCATTATTGAACGCTCAAGCTTGAAAGACCGGGTGAACATTACGGCTAAACTGGGCGAAATATTTCCTAGTTCACGCGATTTGGTTGTTCAGAAAATTGGAAACCCTTCAGCGCAATTTCTTATCCCAATCTACACAGTTGTTGCGTTCTCAATTCACGTTCAGGGTATTCTTACGGCTATGGTTTCAGAAAAGGAGAAGAAAGTATTAATTTTTAACATTTATCATTAACGGGTCAAACTAAGCTCAAGTTCTCTTCTAATTTAATCAGCTGAAGGAAGGATTGCTGATGCAAGGACTAAGACCGGAAGCTTTGTGGATAGGATGGATTGCGTGGTACGGGATTTATGTCTTCATTGCGGTTATCACTTTTTCGGTTGCGCTAAGATTTAGTGTTTTCCCAGAATCAGATATTATCGGACGTAAGTTCACAACTATTTTATATCTCGAACAGATATATAATTACTTTGTGATTGTATATAGTCTTTCTCCTAATATTCATTTTCGGAGCTTCAAACATATCATTTGGTAAGTTACTTGCGACGTTTTTCCGGAAAGCAAAAGTTGCCGCTGCGGTTGGTGGAACAATTCCCATCTTTGCATCTCTTCTTTTCGTTCCGTTCAAGTACGTCACGGCCCCAGTTGGAGTAAAATTTCTTATCGCGTGCATTCTTTACCCCGTTGGGCTTACACTCTCCTTGGATGATGAATTCGCCGATCGACCTGATGGTTCAGCTGCACTGGTGGGAAAAGGAATATCACTTTCAGGGTATTTTAAAGCTGACGGGAAAGGGCTCTACTTTATCGCGATGCTTGTAACATTTGTTTGGCAATCCTTACTGACAGTTTATTATCTTCACACAAAGTTAAAGACTTGATTGCATATCACTAAAGATTTTATTTTTAGATTTATCTTGATCAAGTACTTCCTGGAGAGTTTGGCACCCCCAGACCTTGGTTCTTCCCATTTACTGAGTTCAAGAAACTTTTCCACAAAAGTGATGCTGCGAAACTTGCTCCAACTTATGAGGATACATCTTACCCGTCTACGTTACTTGAGACTAATGATGAGGACTTGATTGGTCCGAATATCGAAGCCGAGCCTACAACGTTAAAGAAAGTTGGAGAGATACGTGAACTTACGAAAGTGTTCAAAGACGGAAAGAAAGACTCTGTCGCAGTTGATAAATTGAGTTTAAATTTTTACGAAGGGGAAATATTTGCTCTTTTAGGACAAAATGGGTGATTGGCCATGTGTGTAATTGTAAAACATGTTTATTAATATTGCTCAAAGTGCCGGGAAATCTACAACAATCAACATGTTAACTGGATTGTATCCTCCTACATCTTGCAAATCTGGCAAACTCTATGGGTATGATTTACGCACTGAAATGCTTCAAATTCGACAAATTATGGGTACGTCAGAATTACTGGAATTACTAATATTAACAAATTTGATATGAAATTTTGCATTCACAAATAGGTGTGGTTCCCCAGCAAAGTATTCTATGGGAAAATTTAAATGCAGAAGACCACATTCGCCTCATCGTAAAAATAAAACTTCAGGTCACCAAATCCGAAGAAGACGATCTAGTGGATGAAGCTTTACGAAAAGCCGGATTAATCGATCAAAGATCAACCTCAGCTAAAAGCTTATCCGGCGGACAAAAGCGAAAACTGTCTTTCGCAATGGCGATTGTTTCCAACCCGAAAATACTTATTCTGGACGAACCGAGTTCGGCTTTAGATCCCGAAGCGAGAAGAGACATGTGGGGATTGCTGATGGATAACAAAGATGGTCGAATGTGCATTATTACAAGTAGGTAGCTTCTAATATATTTTAAAAGTGCTTAATGTGTGGCATATACTATAGCTCATTTTATGGACGAGGCAGATTTTGGTAAGTTATAATTCCTGATTTTAACATGGTAATTAGTTAATCTTCCATTTAACTACAGTCGCGAACAGAAAAGCGGTTATAGGAAAAGGAAAACTTCAGTGCATGGGAACTTCCCTCTTCCTTAAATCGCATTTCAAAATCGGATACCAACTTGACATTGCCGTCACGCTTAAACATCAGTCCGCCGACAAAGCATTTATTTCAAAAATTCACGAGGTCATCACTTCGCACATTCCAGATGCCACTAATCTAACGGGTTTTGATTCTACGAGAGACAATGCTTCGTCGGATTCAACGATTGAAATTGACGCGAAATGGTCTCTACCCACAGCTCAAGCGGGGAAGTTTGCGGAGTTGTTCAAAAGCTTGGACTCTTTCCAACACGATGGCAATATGGTTTCATCTTTCGGAGTTACTATGCCAACATTGGAGGAAGTCTTCTTGAAGCAAACGGAAATTCTGGAACGCGAAACTAACCCGGATGGAGCTCTTGACCATAGATCGCACGTTGCTCCAATACCCCCGAAGGAATTGACTCCATCGACATCGTTCACGTCTCAGTTTGTAGCAATGACGAGAATGCGATTTATTACTCTGGTTCGTCAACCAAAGTATTTGGTTCTTTCGGTTATCCTTCCGATTATCATATTTTCCATCTCGGTCGGTATAAATAAGGTATCCGGAAACACGACAATCAGCTCAGAGATCTCTTCGAATACAGTCATTGTGTACACAAATCCCCCTTATTCCAAGAATACCTATAGTTTATTTCTCCCCGTGCAGATAACTGGTAACGACACTAATTTTACCTCGCAAACGTCGAAAGATCTTTTAAATACTTCGGACCTGAAAGATTTCGTGAAAATTCAAACAGAAGAAAAATCAACTTTCGGAAATGTACAGCTTAGCGTGACGATATTCGAAGTTGGCGGGAAGTCGTTTTTCCAATTCAATCCAAAATATTTTTACAACACAACTTACACTCATTCACCTGCGATCATGGTAAACGTAATCAGTAATCTTGTGTTGCAGGGAGCAGCGAAAAAGGTTTCAAATGGGACGTTCACTCCTCCGGTGATTTCCGCTGGATTGCAGCCGTGGTCAGACGCACAAAGTGGTCTAATTAACGGTGGGATTATTCTTTCGTTTGTTGGAGTTTACTTGATTGCGTTTTCGATTTCAATTTCGTTGACTGGATACGCCTCTGAGCTTATCAGGTAATTAATTCTGTACTTAAACCATATATGAACATTTTTAAACTACAATCTACGTTTTTTTTTGTTTCAAAAAAAGGGATCGGACTTTGAAAATAGACGAACAACTAACAATAATGGGATTATCCAAAGCGGCATATTGGTTGGCAGCGTGGAGTTTCCATTTCACACTAACGTTTGTGACTCTTATTGGGCTGTTTATTCTGGTACTCGCCTTTGGATTTGACGCATTTACCATTGGTCCCGCACCGTTTATTTTACTACTTATGATGATATTTGGGATTGCTTCTTTACTCCTAGTATTTTGTAAGTTCTCTGCAAATCTTCTTGTTGGGAGAAGCAAAAATTCTTATGATGATCTTTTAATTTTAGATTTTGTTTCCTTGTTTTTCGAAAAAGGAGAGCAATTTCAAAACCTCGGATCGTTCTTGACTTTCATGCTTATGGTCGTCCCGATGGTGATTGTATTCATTTGCGATATACTTGGACAAAAACCAGTCGGGTATTACATTCACACCATCCTTTCCCTCGTGAATCCATTCTATCCCCTCTCCGGTGGACTCTACAAAATGACCTACATTGGAACTATTGCGAAAATCGGTGCGCCGGTCCCTCCATTTACGACTTATAAACCAATTACTCTTGAGAACTACTTTTATCCGCGAAACGGGATTTTGGTTTCAATGCTGAGCGCGATATTTCATTTTGTCGTGTTTGCGGGTATTTTGGCGGGCGGGGTGGAGGGGTTGATGAAAAGAAAGCGATCATGGGAGAGGAAACTCGAAAAGAAACGAACGGACGAGGAAGCTGATATTATGAACATCGAGGTTGAAGATGAAGACGTTGTTGCGGAAAGAAATCGTGTGTTGAGCATGGCGGCCACTGTAAATGAAGAGATTAAGGGCGTCTCAGAGTTGAAAGTTATGCAAGTCTCCAAAACTTTCCGTGTTCAAAAATCAAAGGAAGAGTATGACGATGAAGTGAAGGCAAATAAGAATATTTTCAAGAGACCAGAAAGAAATAAATTTGTGGGAGCGGTTAAGGGTATTACGTTTGCGGTTAGGAAAGGAACAATGTTTTCTTTGTTGGGTCCGAATGTAAGATTTCTATATCTCGCTATTTTGTTATCGTCTTCATTTTTTTCTGCAGGGCGCTGGAAAGTCAACTCTTCTGAGCATGGCGATTGGAAATATTCCAACTACTACGGGAAAATTGAGTGTGATTACAAACGATGGTGAGCACAGTACAAACTCGTTGGGTGCTCATAAACACACCGGTTACTGCCCCCAACATGATGCATTGTGGCCACGTTTGACTGTTCGCGAGCATCTTTTGCTTTTCAGCGGCATCAAGTATATTGGATCCAAGGAGGTGATGTCCGACTGGGTTGAAACCGTTATTGAAGCTACTGGGCTGAAGAATTTCACTAATGTTTGGGCTGAAAAGTAACACTTTCCATATTGTTTTTAGAAATTCCTAATTGTTGATTTTCAATTGTAGACTCAGCGGTGGGAATAAACGAAAGTTGAGTTTTGCGGTCAGCATTATTGGAGATCCCACGTTGTGTTTCTTGGATGAGCCAACCACAGGGTATACTAAAGATATCTCGCTATGATATTTTTCATCTTTTAAAATTTAAATTTTATTGTATTGATGTAGTGTCGATCCCTCTTCGAGAAGACTAATTTGGAACTTGATTTTATCAGCAAAATCTCGTCGAGCAACCATCTTAACAACCCATGCAATGGAGGAAGCAGGTAAAACGGATTAATCCATCAAATTTATAAAAATGCCTCAAATTTTCAAATTCAGATGCCCTCTCCTCGCAAATCGGAATTATGGTGAATGGTACACTTAAATGTATTGGAACATCTCAACACCTAAAATCACGCTTTGGACTCGGATTCCTTCTTGAAATTCTGTGCGATCCAAGTACCGCTCAAGACGAACAGAACACGGTTGATTTAAACAATTTTGTAAAGTCTTTCTCGCCCAATGCTCGACCCGGAGATTCGTTCCAACACATTCATCGTTATGAAGTTCCTATACGAGATGTTGTTGCGTTGTCTGCGGATGGATCTGGCACCATTGACGATACTAATGCCCTTAACGGAAGTGCTTTGGGTAAAGTGTTTGATATTCTGGAGTCTGCAAAAAATGCAGGAACTTGTGGAGTCAAAGAATACGCTTTCGGTCAAACAACTCTTGAGCAGGTGTTTTTGAGAATTGCGAAAGAACAAAAAGCAGATGCTACTGATGCCAATTGAGTTGTAATTATTTTTTTTTATTTCATAACAAATCTCATTACATATTATAATTTACAATTTTCAATTAAAATCTCATTGTTGAAAGTACGCAGATCGCTTTGATTCAAGGTTTCCAGTGGGGATTTTGGTCTGCGTCAGTCCAGCAGTTTTTGATATGCTCGAGGAAAATGTCTTCGATTGCGGTTTGTAATCGCCTATTTTCTGACTATTCAATATTCCTTGATTTCCAACGTTTGCCACGTATGCGGATTGATAACCTTGATAAGTTGAACCAGCAGTTGTCGGCCGAACGGGGCTGGTATTTGCAGTTCGTCTTGTTGGGCTGGTTGATGTGACTCCCAATGCTGATGATCGTCCTTGAGATTGAATATCGGTGACATAACGTGATCTGTACGGTGGAGATTGTTTCTAAACGCTAAAAGTGAAATTCTCTCACACAAAAATGATTACAAACTTGCCGTACCTTCGGGTCATTCGATGAAGCAAATTTCCCATCCGCCTCCAGCGCGCCAAGTCCCAGAGATGCGAGCGGTCTGTTAATTGCGTCCTCATTCAGCTGCTTGTGAAGCCATTCGATCACTGTAAAGTTTGTCAATTTTCTTTGCATTAAGATTGAAATAGACTCACCATGATTATTGTCATCAATAGTCTTTTTACTTTCCTCTAACTTTTTCGTCAGATCCTCTACTTTCGAATTCAAAGCATCACAGTCCGTTTGTTTTTTGTACAGTTGCTCTTTAAAATTGGCGATATCTTTTTGATACGAATCGATTGCAGATGCCCGTTCGTCTAGTAACTTTTCTTGTTGTAAAGTCACAACATTCTTAAGCTTCACTTTGGATTTAATGGTCTTTAAATCCGTTTGCAGCTTTCTGATAATTTCGTTTCCCTAGCAAGAGATTGCATATTTTCAATTTATGAAATAGGGAAAATAACAACGAACCTTATTGATCTCGTCAGTGGCGCTTTTCAAGCTTTCCTCGAGCCTCATACACTGAGTCTTATACACCTCCAAAGTCTCTTCGATCCCGGCCTTCTGATCTTTGACGGACACAAACATTTCGTTCGTTCGCTTCCTCTGTTCTTCCAACTCCTTTTCCTTTTGCTCATACTCTTTCAGCCGATCGCGCGACGCAAAGCACTCCCTTTCCAACTCATCCTTCTTTCGTTCTTGGTTTTTGTAGTTCGTGTTCATTCTTTCCAGTTCGTTTTTGGTGCTATTTAGCGTGTGTGTTAGGACGTCGATTTGACGGTTCGCCGACTCGAGAGAATCTTCCAAGCTGTTTATTCTCGATGTTAGATGCGACTGCGTAGTATTAAGTGAGGTATTCTTTTGTGTAAGGCTTTTAATCTATTTATATTCAGTGATGCCACAAGAAATAAACTTAAAATTTGCAAAGGTACCTTCTCCTCGCATTTAATTTCAAGTTCATGCTTTTCTCTCTCTGATTTCCTTATTTCTGATTCGATTTCTCGTATATTCCTCTCCTTCTCTCGAGACAATTCATCCGCATGTTGAAGTTGTAATTTCGAGAATTGCTCGGCATGTTTAGTCTTCAGTTTTTCTATTTCGAAGCTTAATTGAGATACAGTTGATTCGGCGTCTTTCAGTCGGGTAGACAGAGATGTGCTTGTGTTTGATAGTTGATTTTGCAAACGATGATTTTCCAGCTATGAATATACATCATTAAATTCCATCTACTACCGAAAAAATCTCAAAGTCACCTTGAATTCCTTCACAAGGTTTGCGAGATATTGCTTCACGCTGCTATCATTTCCGGGAACGAAACGAAGAGATAAGTGTGTAATGTGCTTAAACGTGTTGGTTTCGATGATACTAAATACGGCGATGTGTGATTGCGAATCAGAAACGAGTTGAGCGATAAACCTGCCGGTAAGTTTCAAATAAATCGCGGATGATGATCATAGTGGTTGAAAGGAAACTTACTTTGGTGAGTCGTCATTTTTACAAGCGATACATTCTTCTAATAATTCCACAAGTTTAACAGGAAATTGTTGAAAATCGACTAAAAGGTTTTGTTCGTATCGAAGTGCGTGAAATTCTTCTTCTCCAATGTCAAGTTGGTAAAGGAAGAAAGGATCCGACTCATCAGTTAATTGTATCTCCAACACCTATTTAATAATAAATACATAAATCCACGTATTCATTGATCACTTGTATGCTTGAAAATGACAGTAACCTTCAATCTACCGGAGTTTTTCGTTGACAAACACAGTTGAACCGTAATTCCCGGAAGTCGTTTTTCACAGTCTATATTTGCATTTAAGCTTAAGGGTTTAAGTTCGCCAGTAAGAGAGGGAGAAACGGCCCGATTTAAATTTTGAAGCTGATTTATGGAATTAGGGTTTGCAGATGCTGTATTGGTTGTATGCTTAAGGATAACGGGAACTTGTTTGCTGAACAGTTGATCTGTTCCGATTTCGCTAGTTTTCGTCGGCATTTTGCTGGACGAATTGCTGGTTGACAGAAATAAAAGAAAAAAGCATGTCTATCACCAAAAAGTCTTGGAAAATACAAGAAAACGAAACTGTAATTATTCGTCTCCCGAGCGATAATCTAAAGGTGGTCAAAGTGAAAAGAGACACGTAGGCATTGTTGAATTTCATCAACTTGACATTGAAGGTTAATCAGTTCAACTTGATAGCGTTGTTAATCTTGGAAAGTTTGGAGAGTTTAAAACTAATGATTTAATTGGAAAGTGGTATGAAGTGCCTTACGAAGTTTTCGGAGCGAATCAACTTCGACGAGCGCTGGTAAATAGTGTTCTTGAAACGATGGGTATTCAGATAGCATCCGACAGTTATTAAGAAATTAATGTTGAATTTTCCAGAAATTGATAATTCGGATGGAAATAACAATTCGAAAATCAACGACGATTCAGCATCCCAAAAACTTTCTCATACTCAAATCGAAACTTTAAAGCAACAGAGTTTGAAAGGATCAGTTTCGAGTCAGAGTGTGATTAAGACCATCGTTACCAATAGCTCAACTTTTGATCAAAAGACGGAGTTTGCAAAGGCGAAATACATCAAGCGAAAAGAACAAAAGTATTTTGAATTATTTGATCTGAAGGATATTTCTAAATGAGAATTCTTCAGATTTTCGAAATCATTCAGAGTATTCAAGCCGTCAGCGAGAATGATGCTGGAATTATACACCGCCAAAAAGGCCGCGAAAATAAGGTCTGCTAAAACTCCATAATGATTAACGGATTAAAATTGTGTCCTTACCAACATCTTTACAGAGACTTGCGTATCGATACTCTTGCTCAAATGATGACAGTTGCGAATGTTCGTGCAGGATCTCGATTTATTGTTGTGGATGATTGCGCCGGAATGGTACTAGCAGCTGTACTTGAACGAATGCAAGGTATGACCGTGAAATTTCAGTAAGCTTTTTCTTACTTAGAATTGTTTAAACTTCCGGTGCAGGTGAAGGAACCGTAATGCTCTTGCACCCGAATGATATGCCATCCTATCACATTGTGACTGAAATGGACTTTTCTGAAGATATAATGTCCACCATTCAAACTCTTTCTTGGTCAAGATTAGAGCCTAATGTAGATGAGAATCCCGAGTTTCACAATCCTGGTGATTTGAATACAAAACGCTGATTATTTGAAATTAATTTTAATAAATATTTAGATAGGACGCCCGAAAGAATACAGCGTACAAATGAACGCATAAGGCTCATTAAAGAATCTCGAGAGTATTTGCACGCTGGAAATTTTGATGGGTATGATCTTTATTTCGCTTTTTCTACCCTACTTTTCAATGTAATTTTTTTTTTAGGTTGATTGTTGCATCACAATACGATCCGTTGGAAATCACTAAAACGCTAATTCCGTACCTGGCGGGATCAAGACCAATTGTAATTTATAACTACAACAAAGAGGTAGGAATTATTTGCTGTACGTTAATTGACAGTGTAATTTTACATTTTTCAGTCCTTATTGTCTACATTTGTGCACATGCGTGGTTCACCTGAATTTATAAACGCACAATTGCAGGAAAGCTGGACTCGAGAGTATCAGGTACGAGGCGCATTCTTATCCTTTCGATTTTCTCGATACTGAGTTTCTCTGCAGATTCCGGTCCAATTGTCAGGTACACACCCTCACATGATGACTTCTGGGAGCGGTGGATACTTATTACATGCTACTCGGGTTCTTGAGAGCGAGCAACATATTGAGAGATTTACAACTCGAATCAAAAAAAGCTAATTGAGAAACGAAATATATTTATTTAGTTGTTGCAGTATTTATCATTTCATTAACATCAATTAATTTTAATCGCGATTTTCCCATCGCCTCTCCGGTTAACTTTTCCAATTTATCAATCTTTTCCCAATCTGAAAAACTGACTGTTTGAACACCTTCATCTTTCAATCTCTTCTCCAACTCTTCAAATCCAGAAAGTTCTGTATCTAGTGGATTCATTGACCTACCCGCGTTAATATCTTCGATTAATGAGGTTGCAGTTTCATTCGCGTCAAACATTGTTGAGACTATAACCCCTGTTGCACCTCGCTTGATCCAACCGGCGACATAAAGACCAGGAACAACAGCTCCCTAGTTCAATCATTAATTAACTGGAGATTTATAAAGCGGTAAGAAGTTACGTCTCGAATAACTCTTCCAGTATCGTTTGGAATGATTTTTTTCCTGTGGTCAAAAGGGATACCTTCATCGATTGGTGTAGACTCATACCCGATGCTTCGAAGTACAATACCACCTTTAATTTCTTCAAACAATCCCGTACTTTGCAACTTCCCATCATTCGCAAACTCGTTCTTCTCAACATTTAATCCTTGGCAAAGCTTACCATCGGAAAGAAATTCCGTAGGCGTGCTGAGAAATTTCAACGTCCATGATTTCGTTTTAGCACCGGATGAATCTTGCTGGATCCCTTTTAAAAGCAAATCCAATAATCGTCGCTTCGCGCGGTCTTTTGACAGCTCATCTTTCGCAGAATTTACATGGTGCTCTAATATATTACGATCGGTTTTAAATTCGGTATCCGTTAATGCCAGCATTTCCCGCAATTCCTTTGAAGTAAACGCTACCTGAATGTTTTCGTTTTCAGTTCCTTATACGGTGTCAATTGGATATCAGAAAACTTCTCTCACCTGCAAAGGCCCGCGTCTCATAACAATAACAACATGTTTAATCTTACTTCTCTTCAACATCTTCACAGCGTGGTCTGCAATATCGGTCTTTTGCAATTCCTCGATATCCATCAACAAAATTCGAGCAACGTCCAATGCAACATTTCCGGCGCCAATAATAATAGCTGTATCCGAATTCAAATTCTCTAAATCTATCGGTAAATTTGCAAAATCGGGATGTCCGTTATACCAATTAACGAAAGATCGCGCGGAAATCACGTTTGGAAGCGATTCGTTTGGAATGCCAAGCTTCTTATCTTCGGATGCACCGTAGGATAAAACGATTGAGTGGTAGTTAGCTTGAAGATCGTATATAGCTAAGTCTTTTCCGATCGTCACGTTCCCATAGAAGTTGAAATTTGGATGTGATGCGATTGATTCAAATTTGTTTGTTACATTCTAATAATATAGGTTTAAAGTGAGGAATCCATATATTCCATAAACTGATTAATACCTTGACTTCTGGATGATCGGGAGCAACACCATATCGAACAAGACCGTATGGAACGGGTAAAGATTCAAACATATCAATATGGGCATTAGGAACTGATTTTTGGATATATGAGGCAGTATAAAATCCGGCTAAATTAGGTGAGACGATTGTAAACAAATGTATGATTCATTCCAAGTAATTTCGATACCTGGACCGGAACCAACTATGGCAACTCTCACAGGATTGGAAGAGGCAGTACTAATAAACCGAGACCGATGCAATGAGCTAATGAATGACAATCGATCTAAATGCTTCGGTGAAAATCGGAACAGTTTCAACATTCTTTCTATTTATGGCCTGTTATGGCGAATTCAAAAACATCAAAGCAATTTGAAGATTTTCGGAAAAAGAAAAAAGCGGACAGGAAAGATGTCGACGACAAGTATAATATCCTGGGGTTTATTAGTGCTGGGACCTACGGGAAAGTATTCAAAGCAACGTCAAAAGACCCGTAGGTCAAAGGCTAAGAATTAGTAATTGTAGAAATTTCAAAGGTATTTACGTTTCTCAAAGTTCTAGATCGACAGAGATATTTGCGATAAAGAAGTTTAAACCAGAGAAAGAAGGCGAGATGTCATTTGAAACTGGAATGTCTCAGTCAGCTTGCAGAGAAATTGCACTTTGTCGGGAACTGTCTCATCCCAACATTGTGAAACTGGAGGAAGTCATTCTGAATCCGATAGAACGTTCTATATCAATGATTTTCGAGTTTGCGGAGCATGATTTACTTGTAAGATTGCGGATCATCATAAGTTTCGCAACTCACTCCTCTAAATCCAGCAAATTTTACATCATCATGGACAAACTAAAACCTCGATACCTGAAATAACGATCAAATCTGTACTTTGGCAACTTTTGAATGGACTTGCGTATCTTTCTGCGAATTGGATTTTGCATAGAGTGAGATCAAACTATTCCCTGGCATCGTTAATTATACTCAACGCAAATCGTTAGGATTTAAAACCGGCAAACATTTTGGTCACCTCAAATGGAATCGTCAAGATTGGTATGTGTACTTGAAAGATTTGGTTTTCCTGCGAATGCTGATTTGGTGCTTTTTAGCCGATTTGGGACTTGCACGGATTTATCAAAAGCCTCTCCAGTCATTGTATAAAGGTGACAAGGTTGTTGTGACAATTTGGTATGTATTTCTTTCATTTGTCGTAATTGTATTAGTAATTTTGAGTCAGGTACAGAGCACCGGAGTTGCTACTCGGGACTCAGCACTATACCAAAGCTATAGGTATGTTATTTTGAAATGAGTAGTGATGGAAACATCTAATACTATCTGAATGAAGATATGTGGGCAGTGGGATGCATATTTGCAGAATTAATCAAAGTTCAACCAATCTTTGATGGAAAGGAAGTTCGTCCCGACAGCAAAAACGTTAAACTTATACCATACCAAAACCATCAAGTTGAGAAGATATTTGGAATATTGGGCACTCCTTCAGGTAAAATAGTCGTTTTTATGTGTGTTGATGCGCTAAAGTTTGATAAAGTAGAGAAATGGCCTGAGTTGAAATATCTTCCCGAGTACTCAAAAATACCACGCAAAGAGCACTTAAACAGATTACGAGACTTGTTTTCGCGAAACAAAACGATGTACATTTCTGAAAATTCGTTTGATTTATTATCTCTGATGTTACTGTATAATCCCGATCATCGCATATCTGCTGAAGCTGCGCTGAAACATCCGTATTTTGAAGATGATCCCATGCCCAAAGAGAAGTATGTAATTTTTTTAATATGGTGATAACATATTGATTTCAATTTTGTTCTTAGTGTGTTGGAATTTGAATATCCGCTGAGAAAAGTTGTTGTGGAACCTTCATCAAGTGGATCATCGACTAAATCTAAGCGATAGCCAGAGTTAATATTAATAATGATAATAATAATACTATAATCCAACGATACTTTAGTGTCAAGTTAAATCTCTCAAGCCACAGATGAATTTGGGGAAAGTCGGAAAAGTTGCGTTGCGGTCTGTCGTTTCGATTTCCAATCCAGTGCGTCATGCAAGCACGGCTACCGCTGCATCGGAAGTGTTCTTTCCATCCGTTCTGAGATTAATTCACAATAACAAGATCCCCAGCGACGTTGTCAGTTTAATTCCTCGCACCGGTACAACTTTGTGAGATTTAGTATTTCGGTAATGTTTATAATGCGTATTATTTTGTATCAGGTCCAAAGAAGCGATTATTGAAAGGAGATGTGCTTGCTTTTCTTTCCGACCCCTCAATTCTAGGGCAGACTGGAATTTCGACAGAGTTATCAGACGATTGGGTCCCGAGTGTAAACAGCCGTTAGATTTAATTCGGGACTTTGCTAATGATTTTAATAGGTCCCTGCTTACTACTCTATTCAAGTACCCGCTTCTTCCCTACTCTCATTTGCATCTAAGAAAGGACTATCATACCAAGATGTTTTGGTTCAAGCAGTCGCAGCGTCGATTTCAGAAGTTCCAGAATGTAAATATGAGGAGTTGATACTTCAGATTTGAGATTATTGACTTTGTTTGTAATTTTAAAAGTGTCCGGAAAGGCTCCAATTTCAACCTTAACCACGTATAGATTAGGATCAAATGGAGTATCATTCGCCTCATTTAACGATCTCACAAAAATTACACCTTCTCTTGTTTCGAAATCATTAAAGGTTTGTGAGAAGATTTGGTTAAGTGCAAACGAATTAATACATTTGCATTTGTCAGGCTGGATCAGTTCCACTGTTATCTGAAGGAGAATTCAGTATCTACGATCAAACTTCGTCTGAATCCAAAGAACTTTCCGCGATTTTATCCCCATCACAAACCGGAATCATAATTTTCGATGCAATTATCGCACCGTTGAATGTTTCAGACCTTTTATTCCAAACCTCGACGCAAACAGTGAATCCACCAAAACCAGCGGTAAAAGCGTCTCCTGTAGATGATTTAGATTTCTTTGCAATTTCGCCTACGTTTGTCGGTGCGGAGAATAAGAATATTGATATCGAATTGGTGTTGAAGAAAGACGTTAAGAGTGCGGTGGTTGAGAAGTTTGTCAATGTGCTGAAGAAGAAGTTGGTAAATCCGGCCAGTATTTTTGCAGTCAAGAAATAAAAAGATTTGATTGGGACATGGAATTTATGAAGCTATAAGATTAAAGGTGTAATTCAAATACACGATAAAAGAGATTTCTGAACCATTCATCGAATGCTCGAAAGAAAATGTTGAGGAAAGCAAATCATCAAGGCCCTCATTTCAAGTTCTTTCTCAAAGCTAGAATTCACTTATTAATTGTCATTTGATGAATTTTGTTCTAGCTGATATCCATAGTTTGAATGCCATAACGTTATATTTGCGAACCATCGAACTCCGTGGCCCCGGACTCTGTCACAAAAATCAAGCAGATAGGCAAAACTTTTTCGATATGGGAGGCCCGACTTCGATCTATTATTATCCCAAGGATAACACGAATAGCCCTCCATATTCATTCAATCAAAAAATCGACACTCGAACAACATGCGTAGACTTGGTCGCTGAGATCTCTTCGAATTCAACGCCTCTGTTGTTTGGTGCGTAAAATATAACAATTCATTTAACATCAGCAAATGCCCGCTCTGCGTTTCCTCCCGAGTTAATTACCGCGCCTAATGATGTTTTTCAAGAGATCTTGAAAAATCGGAAAATATGGACAGTGGTACGGACTTAACACCTCTAAAGTTGGTTTACTTACTATTGAAATAGCGCCAGAAGGACTAAAAGAAAAATTTATTTATTGAGTCCGGAATTAAAGTTAATGAACACCATCGAGAGGGCGATTCGATTGGAAATTATGAAGTTGAAATCGAATTTAGCGACGACCTATATTCCTCACTTATTCGCGAAGCTCGATTGGAAGCTCCAAGTAAATATACTTCCACAGAGAAAGACTGCTCAATTGGATTTACGATGACTTCCAAAAACTCGAAATCTCCCGGTTGCAGAGAGTTTACAGAAGGAGACTTGGCAAAACTCCAAAAGAACAAATTAAGCTCTGGATTGAGGATTGTTTTATTTACTTTTGATTATGCAGCAATATTTAAAAATTTATCGATATTCAGAAAAAGATGTCCTTTCAAGCGGTTATTTCCACTCCTGCAGGCGACCATCGTGTTTCATTCGAATTTTTCCCTGAGCAGGATTTTTCATGGATAAAGTGGTTCGTGGCTGCAAAGATTAAACGGGACATTGAATCGTTCCAACTCGTTGCAAAACATCCCGATTCCTCAGAGATAATAATCCGATCGAAGAACAAACTTTGCGATTTTCTGAAACACACATTTCTTATTAAGGTACAACTTCTGATGTTCATGCAATTTATTTTCTTGTTAAAATCTTTCGTAGGATTCTGGACCTAGCGTTTCGCACAAGAGTATTGCTATTCACCTATGCAAGAGTCTCACGTAGTATTTTACAGATTTATGGATGTGCAAACATAATGAAAACCGATTTGATCTGTTCTTAAGGTGTGTGCATGATGCTCTTTGATTTACCTCCTCTAATCACAAAGTCAAAAAAATTCATTGGCAATGGGCAGACAAAGACATCGTTAAACTGTTTCACCACGAACTAAATTCTCTCGAGCATCGAAAGGAGCCGAATCGCATAATTCATCCATTTTTGGGACGCCAAATGTCTCCTTACAGCCGAAGATTGGGAGCGCGGGTTTCTCTCCGCGCTGCACCAATCCAATATTGCGGTTCTTTTCATTTCAAACAATTTTCTTCAGAAAATCAAGCAAGCTGATGTGAAACCTGATAACGTGCTATTGGAGGTAATGTGTCGGTTCAGCTTCGCGATTGTTTTTTATTGCTAATTTTTTTTTATTGCGATAGTGGAGGAAGAAATTACTGTTGGATGCCTTCAAAGTTCAGAAATGGTGTAGAAATTATAATGTCGGAAGAGTAAGAAGACAGTTCTTTTATTCCTTAATTTTTTTTTAAAATAATTTTATTCAAATAGGAAATATGCGCGTGTAGGGGATCATTATTTTGGAGCAGTTAACTTTTCTTCTCAAAATCACCATGACAGTGTTTGATATCAGGGCAATTTTTTGAACCCACGCATTTCCAAACATTAGTAATAAATTTGTCCATCTAAACAACGGATACTGAATGAGAATTAAATTCGTAATCGGCCGATCATTTCCAAAACGATTAGCCTGAATTCAGGCAAACATGTCAGAAATTTTGGACTCGGAGTATCTTTTGGATGTTGTCGGCCGATTAACGCTCGAAGCTTACGTCGGAAACGAAATAACGAAAACTCTTCCGCTGCGTCAACAAGGCGCTACATGCTATGCTCATGCCGTAGCAACCGTTATCCATTTCGTTTCGAAGAGAATTGCTGGTCGCGAAGTCCCAAAATTCACCGAACTCCGCGATATTATTATTGAACTCGGTGCGTTTGGAATGAAAGGTTCGCCGCTGGAACCGGTAATTAAGAGTGCTTGTGAGATTTATCGGCTGCGGTATAGGAGAATTACGAGGGTTGAGGCATGGAAGGCAGCGTATCAACGTAGACCTGTAGTTACGGGCTTTTTCCTAAGGCAATCCCAGTGGGATAAGTTTAATAGATTTTTCATGGATGATAAAACGAAACGCAGTGTGATTGATATCACCGACGTTGCATTTAATCGCGACGAGAAAAATCCGTTAGTCACCGGACATGCGGCAGTATTGATATCGGCTGACCCGAGAGGATACTATTACTTTATGAACTCATGGGGACCCGAATGGGGGGACAATGGTTATTTCCGTGTTAAAGAAATGAACGTATTTAACGATCACGAATTCTTTGAAATCTATTTTGAGGATCAGGATTTAACGGATGATGAGCGAGAAATGTTTAAGGTGAAGGGGTTGATGACGATCCAAGATTTGCAAACTTCGAATGAAAATTATCGACGAAAATTGTCGGAAGTTGAACCACAACTCACGCGACAAACTGAAATCATTGAAAATCAGAATAAAGACATGGCCGAATTGAGAAACGAGATTAATTCACTCAAAGCTGAGATCCAAGTTTTAACGGTTGAGAAGAAGCAGACTGGGGTTCGAGAAGAAACTGCAAACGAGTCACAGCTCCACGATCTCATGGTTGAATTAACCGCATTGAAAAATGCAAATTCCGCCTTCAAGGATCAACTGCAGGGAGTTACCGCTGAGAGGGATCAACTACTGGACAAAAATGCGATCAATAACAGTGAGCATCTTTTAATTTTTTCAAGCTATAAGGTCTAACCTTTCTTTCAACGTTTGAAAAAGTTTTGTACGAAGACATGAAGGAGGAGTGTCGAACGCTCACAAATCTATACAGCGGAATCACAAGATACCAACTAACCAACCTTGATATCACCAAAAACCTACGAATCGAAGTAAACACGGCAGTCAATTTCTCAAGCGGACACAGTCCCGATCGAAGTTACGAATTATTTATAGAGATAATGGAAATCCGAACCCCGTTCCTGCACATCGCCATACGATCTGCATCACATAATTGGTATCTCGGTGTTGACGATAAGGGCAAAGCAGTTGGAATTCGCACTCCGTATCTTTTCTCTTTAGTTATTTCAAAAGACCTTCAAGGCGATAAATTCTCAGGAACCGTCGCGTTAGAAAGCAATATTGATAGAGAAATCGCGTTGTGGGATGTTCTTCGGGCTCGTTATATTGGAATTGAAGGCGAAGCGGTGTTTGTGAAAAGTGAGGCGGTTCTGGAACATGAAAGATTTTATTTGAGAAGGATTCTTTTGCCAAATTAGAAGGCCGGTGATTGTTTTTTTTTGGCGTTTGCGACATTTCATTGCATTAAATTTTCGATAAAAGTGAATATTGCGTTTTTCTGCTTTATGTATATATTTACTCGCGATCCGTTACTTACTTAGTACTCCCTGAATGCATAAATTCAACAGACCTGAAGCTTTTAATACTGTGCCATCGTGACACACACCCTTTGCACAGCAACCGAAAAACTAATTGTTCTATGAAGTTCAGTTTATTCAATTCACTCTGCATTCACATTGCAGCGATTGCAACGATCGTAAATGCTGCAACGCTTGGAGCCGGTTGCGAAATCACCGGTTGCAATAGTGAAATTTGCGCGAATCGCGGTACTGGACTTGCTAGTGTTTGCATTGCGCTTCCTCAATTCCAAGTGAGATATTTCTTTTTCTTAATTTATATTCATGTTGAATCTCTGTGTTGTTTCAGTGTTACCGTTCAGCAACTTGTGAAAAACAACCGAACGGTCAGTGTGAATGGTCTCAAACGGACTCCTTAAAAGCCTGCTTGGGTACATACGTCAAAACCACCGTTACAAAGACCTCACCGACCCCTACATCAACACTTCAATGCACAATCGGCGCTTGTCCTGATTTGTGTGTTTCGACTCTGGATCCACCAATGGGTCGACCTTGCTACGCTGGAGACGTTCCTAAATATGATTGTTATAAGAAATACGGAACGTGCACACCACAATCATCTGGATTCTGTGGTTGGAACCAAGATTCGGCTTTAGAAGCTTGCTTGAAAGCGGCATCAACAACGACTGCAACCACGACAACTTCAGTAACCCCATTTCCGACTCCAAAAATTCAATGTACAATCGGCGCTTGTCCTGATTTGTGTGTTTCCACGCTTGATCCACCAATGGGTCGACCATGTTACGCTGGAGACGTTCCTAAATATGATTGTTATAAGAAATACGGAACGTGCACACCGCAATCTACGGGATACTGCGGTTGGAACAAAGACTCTGTATTGGATGACTGTTTGAAGGCGGCGTCGATAACGACAACTACAACAACCACTTCAGCTTCACCATCTCCAACAACCAAATGCTCTGCAGTGTGGGGTCAATGTGGAGGGATATGGTACAAAGGTCCGATTTGTTGTGATTCACCATCTAAATGCGTGTTGGTTAATTCATGTAAGTATCTTGATCCTTTTTTCGCGTTTTCAAAACTAAAACGTATCAAAAAACATTAGATTACAGCCAATGTCGTTACTAAAATGTCAATACGCGTATTCTCTCAATCTTTGTTTTTGTCACATCTATGAGTTATCAAAATCAGTAGTGTATAGTATTTTAATGAATACAATATGGTAAATATTATCAATAAAAGTTTATGAATGAAAGTTTTACTACGGACCTCAACAATTTGTTCTGATTTTAAGTTTGATCAAGCTTACACATTGTACCCGATAATGATCTCAGTTATATTCCACTACTGCCAAGTTCATGATCAGCGCTATATTATGCAAAGAGAGTCGTACTTGTTGGCTAATTTTTCGAACAAAAGATCCCATTTATAACTTTGTCGATAAAATAATTCTTTTTGATAATATTATTCGAGATTGTCATTGGTAGGTTGTATATGATTATATACGTGATATCGATGGAGATGCGATTACTGAGGGCGAATTAGAATTTGGTTTCGTTGATCAGAGCTTTGGAAAGTTTCCGAAACAAAAAATGCACTGAAAAGCATGAGAATCAAACGATAACCAGGGATTGTCTAAAGGAAAAGACAAGAAAAATGAATGTAATTCGGACGACGAATAGAAAAATGCTGCGTGTTGTGTGTGCCGTACCAGACACAGGGTGGTACAGCATAATCTGTTTACACAAACATCGAAAAACAATGTTTCAACTGAAGAATTCTCTTCTCGTTGTCTGTCTCCTCGCGCTTTTTGTTTCGCTTTCCTTTGCCAAAACTCCCACCGGAACGTCAAAGACCGAAGCGATTACAAAGTTCACTTCGAAAGAAAAACTAACCACTTTCATTAACGCTCACCCCGTCGTCGCCATCGGTTTCTTCGAATCAGAATCCAGCAAAGAGTATGAGGAATACAAAGCAACCGCCGAGAAACAAACTGGACTTGCCTCCTTCGCCGTGTCGTTCAGTTCTGAATTGGCAACCGAATTCCAATCCACGGCTCCCTCCGTTATAATGTTGATGCGTCATTTCCCCGGATACGACGCCTTCTCAGGATCATTCACAGTCAAAGAACTCTCTAAATTTGTCGAGAACAACGCATATCCAATTTATGGTGAAGTAAACGACGATAATTTCAAAAACTACCGAAAACGTGGACTCCCCATCGCATTCTTTGTTTACAACAACCCAGCCGATCAACAGAAATACAACAACTTCTTACAAGAAATTGCGACTACGTACAAGGGTAAAGCTTCGTTTGTTTCGATGGATGCAAACACTTATGGATCGTACGCGGAAAACAAACTTCACTTAAAGAAACAGTTCCCTGCATTTGCGATTGAGAAGGGCCCGTTTAAATATCCATTGAAGGGTCAGTTTTCCAGGGCTGCTGTTGAAAAGTTTATCCCTGAAGTTTTGGCCGGAAAATTGAAGTGGACTGTTAAGAGCGAACCTGAACCGAAAGATTTGATTGGGAAAACGGGTATTTATGAAGTCGTCGGAAACACTTTTGGAAGAATTGTTTTGGACAAATCTAAGGATGTATTCGTTCATCTCTACGCAGGTACTTTCATATTGTCTTTCTCTCACGAATTCTCTCATATGATTGTCACTATTAGTCAACCACTGGGACTGTGAGCTTCTTGACCGTGAATTTGCAAAGTTGATCGAGATCTTGTCTCCGATTGAAAGCCTGATCTTTGCAAGAATGAACGCAAAGAAGAATGACGTCCCTCCTACTTCTAATTACAAGATTGAAGGATATCCAACGTTGAAATTGTACAAATCGAAGACTAATGAAATAGTATCGTATGACGGAGAACGTGAATTACCATTGTTGTGGAAATTCTTGAAAGAAAACACCGAGTATGATATGATTTTTTTAAAACACTGAGAATCCTTACTGATTATATTTTTTTTTTTGTTAAAGATACGGTGCGGAAATGACCAAGCTTGAAAAGAAGCATCCAGAGGTTTTGGGCGAAGCAAAAGTTGTAGAGGAGACAAAAGAGGAAAGATATGACGAATTGTAAAGTCGGAATTCTATGCAAGATGAACAGTTTTATTTCTATTATTTAATAAATTAGCCTTTCAGAGTTTTACACCACATGAAACGCGTGAATAATTGTGCAACGTTTGTCACGTTACGAAATAAAAAAAAGTAAGGGTGCTTGAAAAGACTCCGATTCCTGGATTCAACATTTCTACATTTGCATAGATGCTTTACGTGAAGCGGATTTCCCTGGTACTTTTGAGCGTTTTCCTGCTTGCAGCCGTCGCATTTGCTGAAACTGAGAAAGAAAAAGCCCAAACTGACGCACCAATTCTGGAGTCAAGTAAAATCGACGAACTCGTTCAACAAGGAAAATTAGTAATTCTGGGATTCTTCCGCTCTAAATCGAGGTGACAATTTATTTGGGTTTAATTTTCAATTTGAAATGATTCTTACAATCTCCATATGAAACAAAGCCATGAGTATATTACATTCAAGTCAGTTGCCGAGTCCGTTCCGGAAGACTACAAAGATCAATTTATCTTCTCTCTCACCCTCGACCAAGAAAAAGCCAGAGCTCTAAACGCAGTTCCGCCCAACATCGTTATTTACGCACCAGACCATCCCGGCCCTAACGTCTACAACGGCGAATTTACATCCACCGCAATCGGCAAATTTATTCACAGCAAATCCCTCCCACTCGTCGGTGAATTCAACGAACAAACATTTAATTCCTACAACACGCGTGGAATTCCCCTCGCTTTCTTCTGCCATTACACGCAAGAAGAAAAAGACGAGTACCTTCCGTTCTTGAAAAAACTAGCAAAGAAATATCAAGATAAAATCTCCGTTGTTACGATGGACGCTTCGATATTCTCCGGATTTATCCAAGGTCGATTAAACTTGAGACCTGAATGGCCAGCGTTTGCGGTTGAAAACAAAGCTTTCAAGTATCCATTCAAAGGAAAGTTGTCTGAGAAGAATATTGAGGATTTCGTTGACGGTGTAATGAAAGGTACTGAGAAATGGACGGTGAAATCCGAACCGATTCCTGAACCAAAAGACGAAAAGGAAGAGGATCAAACTGTGATTCTTGTTGGAGATACGTTTGAAAAAATTGCCAATGATACCGCAAAGGATGTATTTATCACCGTTTGTGCAGGTATTTTTTGTTTGAGATGGGTTAATTTTTTTGGATTGCTGACCAATTGACGATGTAGATGGATACCCGAAGTGTAAGGGTTTGGCACCGGCATGGAGCAAATTGTCTACATACGTGGACAAAACAAATATTACAATCGCATACATGGACGGATCAAAGAACGATGTTCCTCCCACTGCACCATACCGAGTCACCAAGTTCCCAACTATTGTTCTCTACAAGGCCGAAACAAACGAAATTATTCCGTATGAAAGTCAGGACCGATCGTTGGCCAAGCTTTACACTTTCTTGAAAGACAACGCCAAGTAACATTTTTTAGTTCATTTGAATCTTAAATCCTTTATTAAAGCATTTTTCTTTTCCTTAGATATGGACCTGAAATGCCTGCAATCGATGATGGAAAGGACGAGAAAGAAGGTGAAAAGAAAGAGGGTGAAGCGAAAGAGAGTCCCAAAGTGGAGGAAAGTAAAGAAACCAAGGCGAAGGAAGAAGTAAAAGAGAACAAGGAAGAAAAGAAAGAAAAGAAAGCGCAGACAGAAGAAAAGAAGACTGCTGAAAAGGACGAGAAGGTCGAGGAAGTGGATCACGAAGAGCTTTAATTCAATTGATTGATTTTATTTTACGTGATTGTAATAATGGGGAAATACTTCTCCAATTTTTTTTATGTTTATACTATGAGAGATTAGTTTTACTTTTATATTTAAATAAATATCAACAACCTCTTTGAAGATGTTTACAATGTCCTCTTTGCGTTTGACATTTGAAAATTCAAATGTCTCCCACAACATTTCTTATTCTAATACTCGCGATTCTCGTTTTCTATGCTAACGCAGAAGAAGATGAACTTACTCTTTTCGCCAAACAATCCGATGTTATTTTGGTTAACGAAGGTAAATTCAAGTTCAAAGACTCTGTCCAATTGCAGCAATTAAACAAAAATTGTTTTAGGGTCACTTAATCTCGTAGTTAGCACTCAAAAGGTAGTAATTGTGCTTTTCTGCACTCCATGGAACGGTGTATGCAAAGGTGAACAACTTGAAACTCAAAAAACAATTACCCAGAGGACTTGAACTCTTTCATTTCAGCGCATGAACCTGAATACGAAGAAGCTTCAACTCCATTAAAACTAATGGATGTACCTGCTTTGGCAGTAAATTGCTATGTGGAGCGAGACCTGTGTTCAAAAGAGATGATTGTTGATTATCCAACCATTAAAATCTATCGAGATGGGACACCGTCCATTTACAAGGGATCAAGACATCCTGAAGAGATTATTAGTACGATTAGAAAGTAAGTAGTGAAGTGGTTTTTTGTTTTTTGGGTCTGATTTGTTGATTCTCAAGAACATTGTTACCAGCGGTGAGTATTCTCGATGGCGAGGAGTTGAAGCGATTTAGTACTTCGGAAAAGATGGTTACAGTTGGGTTCTTTGAGTCTGTGAAATCGCCATCATTCAGCAATTTCAGCATGGTTGCAGAAACACTCCGAGACAAACACGTTTTTGCGGCCACGTTTGATCCAGCATCAATCCAGAAATTCAACGCAAAAACACCGTCTCTTCAAATATTCAAAAAATACGACTCTGGATCAGATTCTTTTACTGGTCGCTTCAGTATTGAGAATATCACGTTCTTTATAAACTCGAACGCGTTCCCCATCATGGAAGAGCTCGGAGAAGACAATTATCCAGAGTATCTTGCGCGTGGCTTACCCATGGCGTACTTTTTCCACTCCAGCACTGAAGAACGGTCGAAATATTTCGACTTTTTCAAGGGAATTGCGGAAAAGTACAAAGGTCACGTTTCATTTGTAGCCATCGACGCAAACCAATTCGGAAACCATGCGAATACGTTGAATTTAAAAAAATCGTGGCCGGCGTTTGCGATCCAGAATAGTACGTACAAGTATCCGTATCGAGGTGAATTTGTGAAAGAAGATCTCGAAGCGTTTGTTGATAATGTGTTTAGTGGGAAGGCAAAGTATTCGATAAAGTCTGAACAGCCGTATGAGGGCGAAAAAGATGGAGATGATGAAGTGATTAATGTTGTCGGGATGAATTACGAACAGATTGTTTTAGATGACGAGAAGGATGTTTTTATTCAGATTTATGCTCGTATGTATTTCGTTTCTTCAGTGAAGCAACTAATGTTTTTCTTTTTGATTTTTTTTTATGATAGCATGGTGCACATTTTGCAAGGATTTAGCCCCAACTTGGTCGGAGTTGGCTTCGAAATTGGATCCTATAGACAATGTAGTTATTGCAAAGTTTGATGGCACGAAGAACGATATTCCTCCTTATTCACCGTTCAAACCCACACCATACCCCCTTTTGAAACTGTATAAAGCGAAAACCAACGAGATTATTGGATTTGAAGGGTCGCGGACTTTTGAAAAGTTGCTGGCATTTTTGCAAGCGAATGCAACGTAAGAAATCACTTTAAAGTTATTTTTCATGGTTCTGATTATTGTATGTGAAGGTATGGACAGGAGATAAAGGCACTTTTGGAAGAGGAAAGCAAAGCAACATCAAATGCCGATTGGGAATCGGCTTATGTCGACGTTGATGAAGGTTTGAACGAGAGGGATGAAACAAATAATCATGACGAACTATGATCTTTATGTAATTTAATTATTTAATGTAGAGTTACAGCGTGTAATTTACTTAAATATTTGTTTGCATACTTTTTTTTTGTTTATTAACTTTAAAAATTAAAAATAAATTCTATGTTGGGGAGGATCAAAAGATGACGGTTCATGGTGTCAAGCCCGTCAACCATATTTTTTTTTCTTTTCGATGAAAGGTAAAATTGTTTCCGTTTAAGATTAACGAGAGTAAAAGATGTAAAACTTTACAATCCGACGCTGAATAAATTGTGTCGAATATATCACCTTGGAGAACTGATACTCTTTTGTTAAACTCTCCTTTTTTTTAAAATTTTAAACTAAAATGGTTCTAACGATTTTTTTTTCATCAGAATAGGTAATTGCACGAAACAAGTTTTAAAGGAAAAAGTATATTCTGATGACGATAAAGAATGACCAAATTAATGTCAGAGTTTTTCTGTGAAGATCAACCATTTTCCAAAATTTCAGCCTTGTCGGACGGAATATTCTTACCATTCTTTCTTTTTCTTCAATAATATGTGTATTTAAATATTAATCTGTTTCACCATAGGTATAGTAAACATCGTCGATCTTGAGGTTTTAGATGGTATGTATCAATATCAATTAATGTAGAATGAAGGGAAATTTTGTGTGTGATGAAACCTTATAGACGGGCGGACGGAATAATGATGCTTTACAAACATCAACTACAAACCATGTCGAATGTCTATTTTTGACACTTTTTTGTTTTCTGAATCTTAATAAACGGTTCCTGAATTTTATCTAATACTTTTCAATTTTAGATCCATGCTCAAGTTCAAGTTGGTGGTTTCAAGGATCGTTGAATCATTTTTTTCTGTTTTTTTATTTGTAATAAAAAATAATCTGATTTTACATCGCAAGAAGATACTTGGGAGTGGAAGAGAACTGCAAAAATGGAAAAAATCAGTTCATATTGTTTTAAAGAACAAACAGTAAAACTCACCTTCGCGTATCCTTTAATAACTTTGTTCACACTTTCCAAGAAATCCTTTTCCGTCGCAACCTTTCTCCTGGCTCTGATAGCAAACATTCCGGCTTCAGTGCAAACACTCCGCAATTCCGCACCAGTTGTATTTGGACACAATCGAGCAATCAGTTCGTATCGAATGTCTCGCTCGACCGACATGCTTCGGGCGTGGATCTTCAAGATATGCGTTCGTCCTTCCAAGTCTGGCAGATTAAATTCAACCTTACGATCCAATCGCCCTGGACGCATCAAAGCCGGGTCCAAAGTGTCAGGTCTGTTGGTCGCCATCAGTACTTTGATGTTTCCTCGTGGATCGAACCCATCAAGCTGGTTAATCAACTCCAACATGGTTCTTTGCACTTCGTTATCACCTCCAGCACCGTCATCATGTCTTGCACCACCAATAGCGTCAACTTCATCAAAGAAAATAATACACGCCTTCTTCGTTCTTGCCATTTCAAACAACTCCCGAATCATTCTTGCACCCTCTCCAACATATTTTTGAACGAGTTCGGATCCGATTACACGAATGAAGGTGGCATCGGTACGATTCGCTACTGCTCGAGCAGAAAGTGTCTTTCCGGTTCCTGGAGGTCCATACAAAAGCACACCCTTTGGCGGGTCGATACCGAGATTCACGTATCGTTCTGGTTGCAAGAGCGGTAATTCTACGACTTCTCGAAGCTTTTCAATTTGATCTTTGCATCCACCAACGTCCGAGTATGTAACATCTGGTTTTTCCTCAACTTGCATCATGGTAACCTGTAGTATCAATGAGTTCAATAAAATTGAAAATGTGAATGTTGGTGAGTATATTACGCTTGGATCGATCTTTGGTGGTAACGGTATCTGGATCTGGTATTTTTGTCGTTCAACACCGACTCGCATACCCTCCTCAATATCAGTTGGGGCAACACGTTCTCCCAATCCTACGACAAACTTTGCAATCTGCTTAACGTTAATCAGATACTTTGCGTCTTCTCCTTCACCGGATTGAATAATTTTGGTGCATCGTGCAACTTGCAGTGGTTGTTCTTCAGACATTCGTTGTTTATCGGCTGGAATATCCCACAAATTAGGTTGCGCTAATCCCGTATCAGTCTCCTTTACACCTGTATGCGTGAGTAGAGAATTTAGTGAAGTTAAGATCTTTAAAATTGTTCGTTTTACCCATCTTCTCGTTGACTCTCTTTTGAGTTTCTTTGATATCTTTTTCGATTTTCTTCAATTCGGCAGCGTAAGCACCAACACCCTGTTTTCAATTTGGAATTAGAGACGATTGAATTCCGGAAAAAAGGTCGGAGTCATACATATGTTTTGAGTAAAGCAATGTCATCAGAGTCCAATGCTAAAAAGAAAACGATAGGGTTAATAAACGACAATGACAAGCAATAAACGCAACCAATTCACCTTTAATTTTCTCGTCCTTTTCATCCAAAGGTCTGTCGTCTGCAAACAGTAAAAAATAATTAGCAATAAAATGATATAAAACTAAAAAGAATAAATGAAAACTAACATTTTTCCCAATCTTCTTTTGGAGGCATTTCTCGTGGCGTTTCAAATCTGACGTTTGTGAATTTCTGACAGCGGATTTGTAAAAAATGAACAAAGATTTGCAACTTTTGGCCGACGCAGAACAGAATTTGCGCGATTTGGTGGAGAGAAAGAAAAATATCGATAAAGCTATTGTAAGATTTTCGCATGCACTGTAATTTGATATTTTTGCCTCCATTCTCATTAAATTCGAACTTGTAGGCTTCGCTAGAAAACACTATTTATTCACTCGAATCAACTTATTTGGAAGAAACGCATCATCTTGGAAATATTTTGAAAGGATTCGACGGGTATTTGAATTCAAACAGAATGGATACCAGAAAGCGAGGAAGAGTTTTGGACCAGGATAGAATTTTCAGTAATAGCAGTATCAGTTTTCAAAAGGTATTTTACTGTGGTTCCTTTCTGGAACTCCTTTTACTGACCGTCCATGTGAAATGATTTCGCAGAGTTTAGAAAAGCAAGCGGAAGAGGCAGAAGATATGTATAGGACTCCAAGCAGAAATTTGGCATTGAAAAAGACGAGAAGACGTTAAATCACTTTGTTTATTCACTTCAACAACCCAAAAAAAACTGTAATATACCATTAAACGATCATTATGATTCGTTTGAAAGTCATCAATTCGTCTTTGCAAGAATCGTCAGCAATTCAAGTTGTGAATAATATTTCCGAAAAGGCATTCCTCATCTAAACAGAATACAAGTTTAAGTTCAGAATGTTAAACCACAGTCAAAAATGAATATCAACATACCTCCTCGATCTGCGGGTTCGTTGCTATGTTGCTCACCAATGAGAGCGCAAGTTCGCACCAAATTTTTGCGTTTTCCTTGTCTTGCGCGCTGAAAAACTGTATTGAATCATAAGATAAACTTTTTAAGAGAAACAATAAATAAACTCACGTCGCATCCATTGTTCCAGCAAGTTATGCCCAACCACATAATCTCTTCCTCAGGGTAATCTTGTTTACTCTGGAAACAATGCTTTTATGTAACACTGCACTTTTAAAAATGCTGCACATACCTGAATAATATCTAACGCTTGCTTGAATAGATTTAAACTAACCGATTTATTGCTGACGAGACTGACTGTGATCAGTATTCGAAACCTTTTTTGGATTGTTACGATGAAATTCTACAAGTGGTTCTATATGCTTACCACTGACTGAAAGACTTCATGCTCAAGGACTGCTGCTTCAGTGTCATATCCAAAGCAGTCCGGTACGTTACAAATTGAACTTTTAAAGAAAATCAATTCAAGTTTCAAAATTTGATACGAATCGATCTGGAAATTACCTCCGCTTGGTGTGGATATTCTCGTTGTGATGTCTGCGAAAAAGAAAAGATTAAAATAAATTTAAAAAAGAAGACAAAATCATAACCGACCGCACATCCTTTGCAATAGTTCAATCTCCGCGTTAGTTTCTTCACACCTTTGAACGATTTCTATCGCTTCATCAAACTTTTTTAACCTCAGATAGATCTCAAACTCCAATACCCAGGATTGCGACGTTACGGATTCCGGATTGGAGATAACGGATTTTAGATTGATCGTTTCATTTAAATCGATATTGTCACCGTCCAAATCCATTGCGTTAGCTCCCACCACGTCGTCGACGGAGCCTCTCAATTTTTGAAACTCAATCAATTCGCTTTCCGCGTTTCGGAGAAGGGTTTCCGCTGCGTCATCCTTATCTTGCCGAACCATAATCAAAAAAGAATTACATCGAATAAATCGACTAAAAATTATTCACGTTGTTAGGCCAAAAAAAAAAATACCACTTCGAAAAAACAATACCATAGCTTTTTGAGAATAAGTATTTCCGCAATTTCATTTTCAACCAATTCAACTCCGTCGATTACAATTTCGAGTAACTCGATAACCATCGACTCTTTCTCGCGGCTATTCTCCGTACTTTTTTCGCGCATGATTTGTAAAGCTTTGTTCCACGCCGTTTCGAACAACCAGCATGACTCGTTGATAAAGTTTTTGCGATTTAGAACGGCAGGGATTTCGCTAGATTGTTGCGGGGTTTCGATGAAATTTTTCCATTCTTTGAGCGCCGCGTAAAAGTTTTGTAATAAACCATTAAATTCCGCTAAACTAAGTAAAAATTGTGATAATATGTTTTCACAATCTATTTACAGGTCAATACCTCTCTTGCGTTGTTGCAGCTGCTGTAATTCTTGATAAACACCTACGCAAATCAAAGAATTATAGCATCATTTGGGAAAATAAAATTTGATTGTTTATACCGGATGTTTAATATTTTGGCCGGAATAAGAACGCATTGTTTGACTTCTTTTTTATCAGAACTCTCATTTTCGACTTTCAACAAGCATTTCAATACCGCCGCCAAAACTCGTTTGTTCCCTTTTTTGTACGCAATCTCAGTTGCTATCGCCAATACACCCAAAATCTTTGCGAATGTGATCGCCGTTGTTTCTATCATCTCGCCTATTTTAGCTACATCGGTAAGTGCTATTTTTATAATTAGATACTTTCACAAAAACATATGAATTTTTTTTTCTGTTTACCCTCGTTTTGATTATCTGTCTCGATTTCGATCAGCAACTTTACCAGACACGTTTCGAGAGATTTAGAGATAGTTTCAGCTACATATATTTTGGTTAAATTTTGAAACTTAACAAACCACCTATCTTACCTTCTTTAATCCAAGCTCGCGCCTTCTCGAAATCTCGTAACTCGTAATAACATGAAGAAATCTTTCGTTTAAGAATAGCTAACTCGGTTATAAGTCTTAAATATGATATTAAACACTAAACATTTACCAAAGTTATTCGTATCCGCCTGTGTATTGAATTTTAATGACAGTTGATACCACTGGATTGCATCCATGTAAGCTAGGTTCTCTTGTGCCTATTAAAATCAATCACATGTTTGTACCGATAAAACGCATGATACATTAGTACGATTGATTACCTTTGTTCCAGTATTCCACAAAATCAACTGGCATGCACCGATGGTTTCTTGTCCCAGGTCCATGGAGACCAATGCTACTCAACGAAAAATGGAATCAATAATTCGAGCTTCTAATAGCAAAAGTAATGTAAAGTTAGATCGCACCATCCGTTACTTTCTCTGCCATAACCAGTACGGTCTGTCCTCCGCCGAACGCTCCTGCTTGTTCCGTTATCACTACCAACTTGAAGAGAACTACTTTCTCGATTAGGTTCTTCTGATTCCAGCCTAAAGAATTTTTGGCCTGGACTTTGGAGATTAATGTGTCGATGTGTGAAATCACAGTGGGCAAGCTAAACCAAAAAAGGAAAAAAATAATAGATGAATCTCACGGTTTGAAAAAAAAAAAAAAAAAACACACTGTGAAAGATGATGACTTGCCTAATTTTCGTATCGATCTCAATTTCAATCATGTTGATTAACCTTTTTATTCAAAAACCAAGAAATTAGAATCCAATAATGAAACAAAGTTGTCGTTATCTTACATTTTCAAGCTAGAATCACCATTAATTTCACAAACTTCCAGCGCATCGGATACGTTTTCTTCGCGCAGTGTCGTAGGAAACTTGCCGTCTCGGAGAATTTGAGATTTCAGCAAAAACAACGACAGAAACTTTTTTCGCTAGAGATTTTTAAAAATTCATTCGTAAGTATCATCTAATTTTGCATAATTTTTTCAAAACCTCGATTCCAGAATTAACAGATTGCAATGCTTTATCGAAAATCTTCAGATTTTGGCAAACACATGCCATTGAGCCACAGATATCCGCCTGATAGAAATTTTGTTTAACATAAATCCAGACTTGAAAGTTTAGAGAAAGTGCAAACCAGTGATTCCACAAAATAAGGATCATCCTTCAATCGATTCAACTGCGCAATAGTTCGAGCATTCTTAGAATCAATAGACAAAATATAAACTTGATTGAAAAACATGCTATATAACGTACCTCAAACCACCGCAACCCATCTTTCATATTCTTTGAAGTTTTAGCACATGAAATGAAAACTCTCATAACCTCTTCCAATTCTTTGCGCGTTATATTTGAAGACTGGTAATAGGTGCCAATATTCGATATCGTTGCAAACGCAACAGAGGAGTTATCTTTCATCCATAACTAATTCATTTTAAAAGAATGCTATTATGAATGTAAACTTGAAAAAAAAAGGGGAAAAAAAGTACACTTTTCGCCCGGTAAACAGTTAAAACGAAATTTATCCTTTCTAATTGAATTTTTACTGTAGCGTCAACTTCTTCCGCCAACGATTTAGACCACTCGACGGCAAATGACCACAAAACTTCGAATCGCTCACACATTTGCGCAGATATCATCGATTCGCCGGTTTTCAGCGAGAGTTGCAAAAGCTTTAAATGTGCTTGCGGAGTCTTTATCTCGCGACAAGCAAATTTGATCATGTGGAATGCCGCGAAGCGAACTATTTGTAAAATATTTTTGAAATGGGTTGGGTCAGACAATGAAAAGCA
The DNA here is from genome assembly GCA_027600645.1 of Nowakowskiella sp. JEL0407. NCBI lineage: Eukaryota > Fungi > Chytridiomycota > Chytridiomycetes > Cladochytriales > Nowakowskiellaceae > Nowakowskiella > Nowakowskiella sp. JEL0407. The sequence continues at coordinate 8,296 of JADGJK010000115.1, read as the reverse complement.
GTTTTCCTTTACCATTCGCAATCAATACGGATCTATCAATTGAACTTGGCTGAATCTGTTTTTGCTGTACCATAGGAACAAAGAAAAGACGAAAACAAACGTTAATGAATAAAAAGCTTATTAAGGGACGTCAGACTTACAAGCGGTACTTTTATTTCCTGAGCTTTATTCCACAGTCGCGTTCCAAGCTCATCGATAACGTCTTCGCTTCCGGATAAAGTGTCTAAAGCGCCAAGGGAGAACTCTTGAATAATCGAGAGGATAGCGGTGCTGTCGGTTGTTATGGTGTCGTGATTCAGAGAATCATTGCTGGCATCGGACGAAGCGACCTTTGAAATAGAGTCGCAGATTGAGTCGGTAAGCTTTTTGATTTTCTTTAAATTATCTTCTGGTTTTCTTTGTTTTTCCATCGAGTTTTTTTTTTGTCAGAAACAAAAAAGCTTAAATTTATTACCCAAATTTTTAATCGACATACTTGACACTCCAATGCTCAAGTTTATATCTTCTATGCAAAGGTCGCATCGTATTCTTGGTAGATTCATTGGTGTATCGGACGTTAGTATCCCTGGATTGTATTTGCGGCGAGAGGATAGGATGGAAAATCTTGAGAGGAAGTTGAAGTCCTCATACATTGGCGGTAAAAAGAAAATATTTTTATTTTAGTTTATTTCTTTGTTTTCGAACTCGCCGAATCACTGGATTATTTTTAACTTCCACGTCAGGTATGGGAATGTGAAAAGAATCGGACTCCCTTAAGATTGATATATAACGAATTTCCAACAATGGTCGTTTTCAGCTCCGCTCGAGCCGACCGTAAATCATTAATTGGTTTAATCATCGTGTTTTGGTATCTCACTCAGTATTATTCTTTCGATAATATTTTTGATTTGTATTCAGGCAGTTACAACGGTTACGATGATTTCCGCGCCGTGGGGTTACTTAATTTCGTTACCCTTACCAACAAGTGTAAAAAGATTGCTTTTATTTGTAGCTGCGTGGGGTCAAGTCGGGTTGGGAATTTCGACACTATTTTTTCTTTGTTCCGTTTCCTGTTGCCGCGGCACATCAAGCTGGATCGTTGACGGTATTGACTGCTTCGTTGTGATTGAAGTATGAGTTGAAGGGAATTCCTACGTGAAATTTTGCGTTTTGGAGTTCAATAAATTAATGATGATCATTGGAAATAAAAATTATCGTACGATCCTTTGATTCAAATTCTTGATTGCGAAAACTATGAATACTACTAATAAGGTCTACTTATGGTTCTAGAAGTCAGCAATGGTAATCTGGGAAACAAAAACAAAATCAAGCTTGCTCAATTACTCTCGATGGTGGAAATAAAATAAACTGAAAGTATAATTATGGCCGGGAAAAGAGAACTAAGAGAGGACAGAAACTCATGTTGACCGCGCATCAATAATATCGTTTTTATTGATATTAAAAAAAAAATAAATTCGGAAAGCAATTCTAAATCAGTTTGTCAACACCATACTCTCGAAGTTCCTTACATGCAAGAGATTCCCATGATGGCCCGCAAGAAGGCCGCTGAAATCCACTACAGATCTTAAACACTTTTAAAAACTCAAGGTTGACTCTTCAAGAGAAAACACCATGAGAGCTTCTCCAGTGTCACTGAATAAATTTGGTAGCCCAACATTCTTTGCCCCAGTGGTATGAGACTTTAACTGAGCATAAATCGTCTTTGACCGTCTGCCAGGTGATATATCTGTCAGAACCAGCTTCACATTAGCCCTCGCACCCGCTTAACCCTCGTACCCACTATTTAAGCTGGATGGAAGATGCGGCATTAGTTTAATCAGATGTATACCAGCCCACCATTTTATCGTTGCCAAATCCCCAAGGCATAATGCTCCCTCGTCAGACAAAGGAGTAACCTTTAACGACCGAAAATGAATCAACCAAAAAAAAAGTCAATTCACAGGTTTCAGTCAGGGAATAAGAGATAAAGAATTGCTTTTCCAAATTGAAAAAACTGGTGGGAGAGATCCTGATAACAAAGGAGTAAAGATATGGATCGAAATAGACTGATTTGATGAAGCTCACATAACTCTCAACAAATTTTTCCAATATATGAATTTCAAGTCGAATATTCAATGGATAATTCCCAGTGCTCTAACGGTCTATCAAGAAATAAAAAAAAAAAAATTAAAATTAGATTTGTCATATGATATTGGATGGTAATTAAACTTTGCACCAGAAGAATTAGATAATCCATCATAACCAATGAAATGACAACGTTTACGAGATGTCGAAGAAGTCGGATTTAGATCATCATGAACCGCTCCGAAGTGGTTGAAAAAACCACTATTTGCCGAATGTTCCGATATTTGTTTCAAGAAGGCGAGTGAACTAAAAAAAGATTTGCATAATGATTAACGTTCAGGAGTCGAGTTCAAAAAACAAAACGGATGTGTACCTTTCGCGTTTTTTTTTTGTGTCAAAATAAAATCAGGATCTTGGATAAGTAAAAAATGAAAACCATTGTATCAAAAATTAAAAGTATAACTCCTTGCTGTATTTTGTCATCGACGACATGTTTTGCATTTTGATGTATTTATTAAGTGATTTTTATTTATATTATTTCGAGTTTCATCAAAAATCGAAAGATCCCGTCAGCACGTTGTGACCTCTTTGAACTCCCATTAAATCACTTCTCGCTTTCCATCGCGCAAAATATACAGGGCAGTCTATGGACACACACTCAAATTCCTCGAACGCACAAAGCGATGAGTGTCCAGTGCATGACTTGCATATTCGGTTGATTTCATTAAATTTGGTTTCGATTTCGCGAATCTGGTAAGAAATCATGGCTGAAGAATTTAATGGGTCAGCGAGACAAGTCGGACAAATATCTAAATTGGAGAGTGTGAATAGGGTTACACTTCTTTGACAAAAAAAAAAACAAAAACATATCTCACCGTTTGAAGTTATCTTTCGACAGGTTAAACAGTGAATACTGGCATAATACTGATCAATCCTGCCTTTTTGATTGTGATCCGAATCTTCAGTATCTAGCAAATCAAACGGAGTCTGAAAAACGAGGCTTTTTAATCTTTTCGGCATTTCATCAAACCAAACGGACAAGTCTTTGAAAGAAAAATGTTAGTACAAAGTTTATAGAACAAAAGCAATAAAATACCAATGCCAACAATGTTGAATATACGATTCAAAGGAGGTATAATTTGTTTACGGATGTAATATTCTCCATTTATTCGCAAAGATCTACAAGAATTTAAAGTATATCCTCCGCTCTTATAATATAATACGCACCTGTCGCTTAGAAAGGTATCCATTAAAACGGCCTGGTCAACCTTTCGATCTTTTGGTCCGCCGTAGACAATTACATAAGGAACTCGTTCTGCATACTGCGGTTCTGAACCTGGATCCTCCACCATTCGTTTGCTTGCAAGCAATGCACCAGGTGGCATTGTACCTTTTTTTCCACTGCAAGAGAAAAATTAGAAATCTTGCATTTAATGGTTGTGAAAGATACCTATAACTACCAAGTTTCACTTCTGTCGCAATGATAAAGTCTTTGACCGAGACTCGCCCCGTTAAAATCTTTTCCCATTGATCATAAACATATATTTTTAGTTCTGATAGATTCTGAGATCTGAAAAGTATTCTGTAATAAAGAGAAAATATTAAATTCGCTTCCAATTTTCGAACGTCATACTTAAGTGAGCTCTCCAACATTTTCGCAACTACTGGACAACCATCTCTTCTCACGGTTTCTATCCCTTTAGCGTCAAATATCGGTTCTTTTTGATCTATGGTCTCGTACATGAACCCAACGTATCTTTTCTTGGTGAGCAACATGCAAGGATGATAAACCTACGTGAAATTTGAAAGTTTTCTCCAATAATGTCACCAGCGAATGCTTACTTTCTCAAATTTCAGTTTCACGGGGTATGGATTGATCTTTGTCATCTCTTGCACGATCGCATTGCCAATTTGAAAAGCGCTTTCCTTTGATCTTCCTGGTAGACTTACGAATAGGCTATCGGTATCTCCGTAAACCACCCTTGCATTCCAAGTTGGATTTGAGTCAATGAGTGTAATGCACTGGATTTTTTTAAGTAAATATTCAATGAGAGCGGTTTTTACTACATACCCTTTCCAGTGTCGCTCTAGCAGTTTGGACAATTGCATCTGCAATTTCTACGCACGGCATTCGTCCAGAAAATGTAGCGCCGGCGTATCCGTACGTCACATTCGCAAGGAGTTTCAGTCCAAGTTGCCGAGAATCCAGAATCTTTGTCAAATCCTGCCGGTTTTTCAGATGAGAAATTCTAATAAGCTCAGTTTGCATGATATGTACCTTATCCGATTTATGCAACTTCATTGATTGTTTGACCATAACCCTCGTATCCAGCAGCTCGACCAACATTCTTCCCAGAACTCCTTCCCTCACGTCTGATTTCACAAACGCCAAACCATTCGGCGACACTTTATTCTCAATTAATAATTTTCAAGTTATCGTTTGTTGAAAATAAATTACCATTAATTTGATCTTTCAATTTTTCCAATTCCTCCATATCCACATTGTAATCCTTTATCACTCCAAGTTGCTGTTCTTTAGGATATTGATTTATGCGACCGAGGCATGTCGAAAAACTATTCCAACATTATGAATTCAAACGTAAAATTGTCCGTATTCACCACATACCAATAATTGTAAGCGATCATTACACTTGGATACAAACTTTGAAAATCCAAAACCAAAACCGGATCGTTATAAAATCTGCTGAGCGGTTCCATAACTAGTGGAATACATTCTGGAGCTCTTTGCTCTGCCACTTGTTTTCGCGAAGGAGAGACCATTAAGAAGTTCTCGGGTCGGGTAATTCTGGCCAAGACAGCTTCGACTTTAAATTGCGAACCTCGTGAAAGAACGGAATTGAAGTCGATCCCATAAACTCTCGCAAACTCACTATCACAAATTAAGTAAAGTTTTAATTTCCTCATTTTTTGCAATTTAGAATATCACCTTGTTCGTTTAACCAATCCCAGTCCTTCCAGAAGTTCAATATTGAGTTGAACTCTTTCAAGATAATATTTCAGAGTTTTCCAACGATGTAAACCTCCTTTATCATACCACGCTGTCAGCGACTCGTTCGAAAATTTGGCAATTCTTTTTGAATTTAAATTACAAATAATCGTGGTTGAACCATAAACATTCTGCATACCTTTGGTGAAGTACGTGAAATACCATATTCTCAAGGGTATATGAGGTGATAGCGATCTCATGTCTCATAAGCCGCCATACGTTTAAAAATAGTCTACCTGTCGTTGTTATACCCGATGCTTTCTTCACTCCCCAAGCATCTTCCTCCTTCCCAAATTTTGTCTTTGTTTTTTCAGCAACTCGTGACAACTCTTTGCAGAGGTTTATCTCTATTAAGGTTTATAGAAATAATCGAATTGAGTACTTTTACACAATTACCGTAAATTTTCGCGCGCTCTATTAGGTACCCCCAAGATGAACCGTGAATTTCGTATCCAACCAAAATATCTGGATCCCATTCTCGCACTGTCGAGATAATATTTTCTATCATTTGGTATTCGCTCTCGACGATTGTTTGCTGGTAACCTTAAGAGTTTTTACAGCAAAAGATGAATTACATATTCACCTATTTTTAAGAATATTTACCGCAAATTCCGCTTTTCGAGATATTTGTTTCCTCACCAACTGATATTAATCCCACGTGAAATCTGAAAAAATCATTTAGAGCACAAGTTTTTACATTAACATTCAATAGTTCAGCGTCACCCAAATTTCTTGCCGTTGCTTTTAAATCTCTTTTCGTCATTGTTTTGTAAACAATAAAAAATTGAACAAACGGGATCATTTTTTGGGTCCGGAGTCTTCTTTAATCTTGAACGAGCTAAAAAAAATTAGATTATTCGCATCATTAATTGATATTGTAAGTTTATTTTCACTGACCATGGATTTCTAAGCTGAATGTTAGTAAATAGTTGTCTTTGTTCCGTGACATGGTTTCGGCTTCTGCAATTTGTGTAGACTTAAAGCCGAACGTATTGTTGGGCGTTGGTCCATCAATCTGTCGCGAAAAATGCAAAACATTTCTTGGCTGATCATTGTGTAAACTACTTTGCTTACCTGAGTAATTTCACCCCTTTTCAGAATTCGATTTTCTAATTAAGGTAATTTCTAGAAAAAGTGCAAAAAATACATCATTATGAGTACCTTTACTTGGGTTCAATGATAACCACTTCTTTACGGATTTCCTAGAAGGTGGATTCATGGATGGTATCCAAGTCTTGTAGATACTTCCACTGGGACTAAAATACGTAAAGCTGATAAACTATGAAGCGGATTATTAGGTTCCACGTACGGCAACTTATCGGCATTCACAGTACTTGATTCACAAAACATCGGCAGGTTCTCGTTTTCAATCGGAATCTTTATCTCTCGTCCGGCGAAAATTCGAGGTTGAGCAGTTGCGTCGCGGGGATCGCTGAAATACGGTTTCTTGTAAACCATTTCGGGTATATTGTACTTATCTAACGACGTCAGTAGTTCTTTTTTTGTCGGGGGTTTATGGATAAATGTGAAAGTATTCGTGATTGTGAACTCTGGAGCATTTGAAACTTCGGAAGTGACCACCGATTCATTGGAGTTCTGGTTAAAAGAAAAAGTTAAAATATCTTCGAATGTTTTTAAATTAATTACCGATAAACTTGAAGTGTTTGATTCCGATGTTACTTGTCTGACCTTTGAAAAATTTCATTGCATAAGTTTTTTTTTTCGTACCCAACATCGAATCTTACGTGAGAGTTGTCTGGAATGAATTTTGGATCTGAAGGCGACGTAGGCATCGGTGGGTCAACAAAGAATGATGGTTGCACGGGATTCCCATCTTCAACCGGAGACCACATTTCCTTTATGGAATTAGTGAAATAATCTTTGTGATCGACTACAAAGGTTGGATATTCAGCGTCAACTTTTACAGGAGCATCGGTCGTTATCTGTTTTTTTGGTATAATTAAACAGCTGGATTTTTCGGCAGAGAAAAACAGCAAGGTTCTTACATTAAATCCGACTGATTTTTGAAGTTTATTCAACGACGGTTTTTGATTTAATGTTGGTGTGATCGTAGGGATTTCTTCAGAATTTAAGGTTGGTGTTATCGTAGGGGTTTGAGAATGTTCATCAACGATTTCTTCAGATATTTGATCCGAGCTCTTTTAAAATAAACAAAGTCACAGAAGAGATCACAGACACAATTTTTTAAAACCTTTTTAAAAATAAATCGTGGTCGTTTACTTCTTCGTAAGGTTTGCGGAAGAATATCATCTGAAGCTCCATCAACTTGCATTAGACGAATTTCTTCCAACTCATCATCCGATATATCAAGATTATTGTAGTCCGATACATCGGTTTCGTTAGTCTCGTTTGTTTCATCGGATCTGCAGATAATTAGGCCCTAATGTCCGAGAAGCTGCCATCTTACCTTTCTTTTCGTTTTAAATTTGGTTTGACCGGCAGTTGATCTTCAATTATCTCACACATTAAACATATAACAAACCTTTTTTTGCGTACCTTGCTCAGTTTGGGAAAATGGTTCCGGGAAATCATAATCATTTACATCTTCTCCATCTTCATTTTCGGTTCCATCTTCATTTTCAGATGCCATCCACTCCAAAATCTCCGCCAAATCAGTATTCTGAAGTTAAAAATGAACAAAAATAAATATTAATTTCCTTCGAGTGCAATAATTACCGATTGATCTCTAATGATGCTTCTATCAATAACTGCAGGAGCTCGTTGTGTCATGAAATCAAAATCATCTTGCGTGAATGAGAAATCTGCTTCGAGAGTGGTTTCAAACAACTCGTGATTTTGTCTCTTTTGATTATTGAAAAAGGGAGTTAGCAATCCTCCGAAATTATCTTGCTGCCTTCTTCGTAGTCGAGGGTGGAGAGCTTCGATGGCTTGATACACTGTTAGTACTCCGTCTTCAACCAATCCGGGGAATTGTTCCGCCGCATTAACGTTTTTCTCGTTTTTCAAAACAAATTCAATTTGCTGCCGCAAGGCCTTTTCGTTATGCCATGGAGTATATTCGTATCTTGTTTCTTTCTGCGACATCGGGGTATAATATTCCGGAAGATCTCTGGTCAGTCGTCGGCTCTTTTCTTCCTATTTTTACGAGTGAGTTCAAAAAAGTTGATGTACTTAAAATTCAAGATCCGTTACCTCCCAAATCATAGCAAGAGATGGAACAAGATTCTTCTCAGTGTCCCGTTT
>JADGJK010000114.1:0-57729 GCA_027600645.1 Nowakowskiella sp. JEL0407 | reverse complement strand
GTAAAACAAATACAAAGAAAAACTAGATCTATAAAAATGTTCAAAGTCCAAAATGTCCAAATGTCCATTTCCAACTGTTCCCTTAAGCAGTTTATAATTTTTCTTGAGTCTCAAAGAGCACAACTGAGCCAAAAATCGCACAATTACACCTCCCAACACAAACGAAATTAAAAGAAATCGATTCAGAAAGGATATGTGGGTAAATTATTTTAATTATAATTGTTATAAAAAGGCTAAAAAAAAAGTTGGAAAATCCACTTATTTTGGGAGGAAAAGTGTATGCAAGGAATTCGCACAATTTTGTGTGTGACAATTGCCTCCAATTCTCTACAAATCGTTGCGATGAAAATCAACCAAATCGTCCTTCAAATAGAGTTATAGTCAAAAAGTTATTATATTTCTCCTAGTGTGAAATTGACACAACCTTTTTGAATCAGCAAATTTACATTCAAAGCTCCATGGTTTTCAACAACTGATAATCGCATAAAGCTATTCATTTTGACTTCCTACAACTATTTTCATGTTGCGAAGCTATTATTGCACCCAGTTTATTTGAAGTACGGTGGGAGTAATTTTATGCGATTTTATTCACCATGTCTCCAACACCATACCAGTCGTAATCATAAATTAAGAGTCATTAATTTTTTCATTTTACCCTCAATCTGCTCAAAATAACCTATCCGCAGCTGCAATTACATATTTTTCCATCGTTACATAATCCCATCCGCAGAAAAATTTGCAGACTCATGATAAAGAGCCAGCAAGATAGCAATTTGAGATGATGTTGCAGAAGTGTTTGGAAAAAAAAAAGAAATTGCGCAGAGCAAAAAAGTCAAGGATTTTAAAGCAAGAAAAATTTACCGAAGAACTCTATATACCATAAATTACAGTAAAGAACAATATCAAGGAGTAAAACTGGAAAAGAAGGTAAATAAATAATTTTTCATTCCAGAAAATTAATTTCTTCTGAGAAAACGTAAAAGTATATTCTAGCTGCATAACGAAAAACAAAGTATAAATATTCAATATTATACTACACGCGATAATTATACCCAAAAAAAAAAAAATATTAACATATTCTGATGAAATATGTCGTAACTCGACATTAAAAAATATCAAAGTAGGAGAAAAGTAATTAAGAATTAAAAATAATCAAAATTAGACATTTTGGACTTTAAACATTTCTATAGATCTTGTTGTTTTATATTTTTTTTCCTTTATTCTTTTGTTAGTTTACTTCTTTGCGCTTTTATTTTTGTTTTTGTGTTGATTTATTTCGTGTTGGATCTTTCGTTTGTTTAGTCATTGTTTATGCCTTACAATTGGAACTTTACCTCTGAGCCAAAAGCTCAACCTTATGGCTAGGGAATTTGTAAGTTCAAAGTGTTCATATTACCTATTCCAACTCTTACTGAGTTGAACCCTTTTGCGTTTGGACTTACTTTAGGTTGTTTAATGTTATTTCATCAGTCTGGGGTTAACCGAAGCGCAGGGTCTTGATGGCTGTGTGTTGGAGCACCTAATCCTCTCTATCTAATTCCAACTATATTACTGCGAAATCTCAATAAAAAGGAAGTATGATGCAAAGGGGTACTTTACAAACAAGAGTTTCTCAATTTTGAAAATCTTATGAAATTTTTCGGAATAATTTGAATCTCAACAAGATTCCGAAAATAATGCATCGCGTACGAGCTCATTCCCGATTTTCTACACAGAACATCGAGCTTTGAAATCTAATTTCAGCAGCCACTTTTCTTTCTTTCTTTAAGTAAGAAATAAATTGGTGTTTTTGGAGGCAGAAAAAGGCTTGAGATTTAACGATGGTTTTTTTTTATTATGAGCACTTTGTAAACGGATCTGAAATAATTTTTGGAAGAAAATCGTTTAAATTACAAGCTTGTCTCCGCACCATAAGATACCTTTTTAATAGTTTCTCGAAGAATGAAGAATTATTAAAACGAAATTTGTGCGAATATTTATTGGGCTTCAAATTTTTCGCATTGTCACGAGAATCAAACTATTGCTCAATTTGCTTGTGTTGTTTGAAAACTTGGAGTAAATTAAAAGAAAAAAAACAAAATTGAAATAAAATATTCGCCAAAAAACCGGATATTTTCTATAAAGTTGAAATTTTTTGAACATTTTCTGAAAAATTCCGGACACAAGTTTTATTGTAAAATTTCAGAGAAAAATTGTCATAAAGTTTTAAGAAATTGAGAAAATCTTGTTTATAAAAGAAATTGAGCAATTTTAGAAAAGACTGTAAAAGTTGTTTCCACTAATCAAAAATTATAAATAAAAAATAATCACATTGCATTAATAAAGACTCTTTTTCGTATTTTCTCTTATTTTGACCTTTGGGCCACGAAAGAAATCTCCAGTGTAAAGTAATATTTATACTATTTTTCTCCAAACTCTACATTTCAAGATAGAAATTGACTCAAGACCAACTTTATTTGACGTGTACTATCAAAAAAATAAGTGAGATGGAAATTTGCCACTTGCCATGGTGATGTAGCCTAAAATTCAGCAGAGTTTATAAGCTCACTAGTACAATTTGATCGCTTTTGACTATTTTTCACGTTTGAAAAAAGAAAAAGGTTCTTCGATATTAATGTCCCAATAGGAACCTTCTTTCCTTTAAGGCTACTCCTCGCCTCTCGGGGTAAGGAAATATTAATTTTAAAATCATATAATTTTTTGTGTTATTTTTACCGTAAAATTACTATGCTTAATTTTGCAGTTCAAACTATCCCTAGTTGCCGACATTTTATGAATTTCCTAAAGAATAATTGATTCCTAAAAAAATTTATAAGCGATCTGGGGGCGTTTATGTGTTGATATTTGAAGGGGTTGGCCTTACAACGCCACCATATGCTAAATATACTTTTATACAATTAATGCGGATATACTATTGTGTTTAGGAATTTAATTTTTTTTTAAATTTTATTCTAATAATCGTTTGCAAATATAAAAGTATCTTTTGATTTCTGATTTCAAATAAACCTATTGATCAGGGTTTGAGTTGAAAAAAATTAATCATGGTGATAATTTTATATGGAGAAAAAATTTGAGAAACGTTAATCCCTAAAACAATAAACAATAGCGCGACGTTGAGAAAGTGAATTTCAATTTCAATCGTTATTTTTAATTGCAATTAGTAAGCAACACGGTAAACAAAATTTCAGGTAGATATTGTAGTATGATTTTAACGCGCAGCAAATCCCAACAATATAAAACTGCAAGGAAACAAAAATTCAATTTTTTTTAATTTTTTATTTTTTTATTTGCATATTTCAGCACTGCAAATGATTCTAGCTTTTCAATAAAAAATGGCCAAGATTTGATACCAAATCGTGCTCAATATTTTGAGTCATCCTACATACGAACCGTATGTTGGTGATTAAAGAATTTTTTTATTACTGTCTTTGCTTTTTTGACTTAAACTCAAATTTAATATGAGATTTCTTAAAACTTCAAGTTCATATACTAGATTCTTGATGATGAGCTGTTGTACGGTTTGCTTGAGTTCCTGCTGTTGTTCTAACAGATCTGAGAATACTTTCCGCTTTTACTGGAACTTTAAATGCATCTTGTGTGTTTCCATTACCTGTTATAAATAAAATTAAAAATTTACAAGTCTCCAGATCAAGAACATACCGCTAACAATAACAAAGTCATGGAAACCAAAAATGCTCATGTATGCAACATATGTTAATAAAACACTAATAAGATTGAGTGCCAGCTTTGCATCAGGAAGCTCTAAAACAGTCGTAGCAACGATCTGATAATATTTTATATCATTTCCATATGGAAAACAAATAGACGTACATTGAGAATTGGTCCAGCAATGATCCAGTTATATAGGCCGATTAGTGCGAACCTAGTTTCTTTGTGAACACCAGTTCGATCCCAGTATGGTAAACTCCAGTATGCACCCACACTCAAAATGCATAACTCTGCGCATAATATCGCAAAAGGTAACTGTGAGCCTTGACATGCCAGATAGAACGATCCATTACTGAGATATTGGAAAGTTGGTGATGCGCTTGATATAACAAGCCAAGCAATCACCAATGCAGCATAGATGGTTAACATTCCTAAAATCAAATACAATCGTCTCTTTGCATTGACTTCTTTTTTTCCTTGGACACTCTCGCTGTCATCATTTGTATTCGGAGCAGAAAGCAACTTGTTGGTGTGGTGAGCAACAGTCGTGAATACGAGTACAAACGATATTCTTTGAAGTATTGGTGTTCGAATACAACTGAATCCGCTCTCACTTGCGTCCAATATTATCAATGAAATGAAAGAAATTGCACAACCTTGAAACATAAATAAGTTCGCTTTTTTATAGTTATAATTTGTAGAGATACCACAAAATATTCCGCCAAGTAGTATTTTGTCTGCTTGTAAGAATGATGTTGCTTTTCTTCCAGCAATGACTAATATTAACGCCAAAAGCACAAGAATCGCCAAAAACACGATTCCAAGAATTTGTGAGCTTGAAGTAATGGTACCAGAGACGTGATAAACATTGTACGCATTGCAAGTTGCTCCAATGTATCCAGATGCACAGGAGCAAATGTTGTTGTCAACACAGACTCCATGTGCACAACCATTATCACATTTTGGGACTTTGCAGACTTTAAATTGTGTGCCATCTACAGACGAGTTAACTAATCCAGGAGGACAGTCAGTAATGGTCAGATTCTGAATTGAGTGTCGAGTCTTCAAAATTGCAAATTGTGTTGCAGTAGGATTCACGTCAATCTGATAAGTTCCGGGATTTCCGAATACTTGTCCGCGAATAATACATTTTCCTTCAAGAGACTTAAATATTAATCCTCTTGAAAAAAAATTGTATACCATTATAAACCACACACAAGCCACCAGAAATTATCGCAGATGATCGATTTGCAGTCGGAAAGTTTCCACTCATTAGTATCATGGAATTTTGCAAGATATTTTCGGTTGCAGTTACTACTTTCTGTCCAAATTCATCAACGAGGTTGATGATTATATCTGGTAAGTACGCTCCACTATAGGCAGAGATTCCATTGGTAAAATTTGAAACAATGGTGATGTCAAATGGATCGCTAGCCAGCAGTGCGCCATATGGTGCAGAGTTCGGAAGACCAGGAATCAAAGTATCGTCTTGGTTTGTCAATAAGCTTGGCGGACAAAGGTAACTTCTCGGAAAATAATAAACTCCTCCTGCCTAATTAATAGAAGTGTTTATAGCCATGTGCATAATCATTTTTTTTTTCAAAATCATACCGTTCTACCAGTATTATTTCCGAATTTATTCCCACTAAGGATTGTTTTTTCAAAACCGGATAAGTCAGCAAAAATTGCACCTCCATATCCCCCGATGTTGTTTTTGAAAGTATTGCTTTGCAAACTCAATTTATTTCTTCCTCCAGCTACATACACCCATCCGATTGAAGTTGGCGTAAAGGTTATTGCAGCACCAAAGTTCGCTTCGTTGCTTTCAAATTCATTACTAGTAACATTGATTTCGGAGTTTGAAGCCGATATTTTCAATGCCCCCTTGTCCATGCGGGTGTTATATTTAAAATGGTTGTTCTTTATGTCACCGATGATGTTAAACCCTGATAAGTCGACTTGAGAGACACCATTATTAGATGTGAATGTTGAGTTGTCAATAACTACAGAGGCGGAATAGTCTTTTGGCATATTAAGAAATATTGCAGGACTTCCCAATTTGTTCTTGGCAACTGAATAAATGAAAATTATCAGCTTAAATCAAAAAAAAAGATACAAAACCAATATAAGCCTACAATTGCAGTTCTTTATGTCGACAGTTCCATTCACAGCGTAATTGATCAAACCAGCCCCCCTGTTATTAATCACTGTTACGTTATCCATCTTGATGTATGCGAAATCCGTAAAAGATTGCATATTCGCAATTGATCCATACGTCAACTTTGACTGGATGTTTTCAAACAACGAGTTCGAAATGTTTATGTTGTAAACTAGTTTGTATAAAGAAACAAACAACCCAGAGGAAACAACAAAGTTTCGAAACACTGATTTATCTAAAACGACGTCAATTACATCCGCATTGGTATTTGAATCAATTTGGAAGAATCCCATATCAGATTGGGCAGAGAACCCGTCAATTGTTGTACCCGAAATGGTTAAACTTTGGTTAAACGTAGGATCAGTACTCATGTAAATCGCGGGTCCTCCTAACGATAAATTTTCCAAATCAGAAATATTGCAGTCAATGAAGCTTGCGGATCTACATCGCTTTGAAATTTCGTTGTTATTATGATCAATTTACTCAATATAGTCATTACTTACTCTACAATAAATTAGTACATGATTATTGGAGATTGATTTGTTGATTGTTATGTTTTGAAACATTGCGACAGAAAATTGCTGAATGTGAAACATTCCATCAGCATAAGCGGTATGGTTAAGAAAGACCGAATCTGAAATATTCAAATCGTAGGCAACAAATGCAGATGCTCTTGGTGAGTAGTTGCTTTCAAAGGTGCAACTTGAAACTTCCATTTTGCCACTAGTGGTAAAGCCAATTGCGCCAGAAGCAATATCGCTTGCTTTTCTTGTTATACCAACGTTTGATACTCTCGAGTTTTGGATTCTGATATATGCGTTATAGCCTGAGTTTTTCTTAATTAATAATAGAAACAATGCAAAAAAAGTGCTCAATTACCAGTAACAAACCCTCCACTGGTGGAGTAAGTCTCTAAAATCAAATTTTCTCCTGTGCAGTTATCAAAAATAACGTCCGGAAGTGTGTTCACATCAGTTGTTGCGTGCTGAGCAACCACAAGAACCATTCCGCTGTTTTCATTTTTCGCCAAATTTGGTAGAAGACGTTCTAAGTGATTGTTTTTAAACGAACAACCTGTAAATTTGACTTGACTTGTAACATCCGCGATTACGATGTTCACTGGCGTCACCGATAAATTTGAGTTATCAGAAACTTGAACATTAATCAAATCGACATTATTAGAGTTTGCGCTGAATATGTCAATAGCGGGAAACCCTGCGCAGTTTGTGATTTTGATGTTTTTAATAGAGACAATGGTATTTTTGATTGAGATGGTGGGTTCCGTTGGATTACAATTTACTATGGGAACCCCAGTTCCTTCAATCTTCAAGGTTCCCAGTAAGTTATGTAATTTTAGTGATTTGTTCGGATTGTAGGTAGCTTGAGCAACATTGACTGTGACAGTCGTTTGAGCACTAATTTGCATGGTATTAACATTATCTATCCCTTCGTCTAGAGTCTTGAAAGGAGTTCCTGCGGTCCCATCGCCAGAGACAAGGACATTCCCATCGATGAAAACGGTAAACTGACCCAAGCAGCAAGTTACTTGAAGCAAAACGCCGATAAAAAGCAGCAGGTGCGATTTTGAACGTATTATTGCCATCTGCTTTGAAGTGAAGTAGTTCTTGGTATTGCAAATAAAATTTGATTTGCTTGTATCTCCTAATCAATTGATTGAGATGATGAGGTTAGTTTGTTTACAATTTGTTTTGACATATCCAATCAGTCAAGGGCATTCATAGAAAAGGACAACATTGTGAAATTGCCTCCCCGGCTCAAAAATATGTGTTATGTGTGTGATTTGGGAAATAGATCAGTAATTGACTAATTTTTATGGCAATCGCTATCTATTTAATCACCTGCGAATAAATAAAAAAAATAGTTGACAACTGAGCCTGATTGTTCTGTACCACATGACAAACGCGTAAATGAGCAGACTTAACACTTCCACAAGCACTCAAAGTCCACAGTCAAACAACGTATACTACATATTTTTAATTGCAATAATTTATTCCTCTTATAATTTAATGTACATTAAAGCAGAAATGGGAAACTTTCTTGTTCACTGTTTGTAACGAAGAAGAACAATCAGATCCCCAATTCAGTACGAATGCATTATACGATGCCATCACCAGTGGAATCCGCCGAAAATTTAGCGTGATAAAAAAAGCTGATTTGGTATCATGGGCGTTACAATCAGAAAATCAAAAACAAAATGAATTTTGTCGAGAATTGAAACAATTTGTCGAATCGAATAGTAGTAATGATGATAATGGGGTTCCTGATAGATTGATGGCAAAGGTGTTAAAAGCGAGGCTGGGGTCTCTGCGACAAGAGGGAATCGAATCGCGAAATGATGTACAGGTTTTTAAATTGATTGACACAATTTGAAAACAAAAATACTAATGCTTTGATATAAAGTCTGGCGTCAATAAAGAGTCGAGTGAAGATAGTTTGAAAGATTCAAAAAAAGCATCAGCTCCTGCGAAGGAGAAAGAAAAAGAAAAAGATGCAAAAGAAAAAAAAGACGAAAGGGTAAAATCATCTCCAAAAAAAGGAGGAGCGAAAGGTACGAAGTTACTAAAAAAAATGAAATTTTAAATATGTGATTCGGGAAAAGGTAATGCGAAACCAATTGAGACTGTTTCGAGACCGCAGTCTGCTCAATCAATTCAAGAGCCACCTTCCAAACGGAAAACTAAACTTCGAGAGAAAGCCCCAAAAGTTGAAAATAAACAAACTGCGATAGGTATTGTTTTAATTGAGTTCTCATAAAATTCCAAATGAACCTTGGCTGATATTGCAGATGATGAACCGACGGATGGTCCAGATGCGTACTATTGGCTTAAAGATTTAAACTCGCCAGGAATACTCAACTCATTAATGAAGGAGAACGATGTGCAAATCAATGCAGTTTTTCGTATTTATAGTCATACAAGTGGTCGCAATGAAGGAAATGTTCAACAAGCAAGCGCCAATTCTCGAAATCGAATCAACTTTCAAAATAACGAAAACATCAGTGGGCAATCATTATACAACGAAATTATTGTATCCAAAAATAAGGATATCACGAACTGGCGAAATGTCGCTTTTGTTAATATGGACACGTGTGCAATTCCAAAATCAACTGAAAATGAAAATGTTTCACAGAAACAGAGCGGTGGAAAGCAAACGTTATCAACAATTTTATTTGATTATCTTGCTCGTCGGGTATATGATTTATTGGAATTGAGAAAACAGTTTCGTGCCGTGTTTTCGGACCCATCCATAAATATTCCTGCTATGACGTCTGAAATTGAAGCAAAGTTATATAACCAGATTTTGAATATGGTGGATAGTCAAGCAATATTAAGTGTTGAATTGATTTTTGGAATATTACTCGAGCAAATCGTACACAGCGCAAACTTTGATGAAAAATCAGAAACAATAACGAAAGAAAGTGAAAGTTCGCTCATTTCGCCGGTATTACACAGTTCCGAAAAAAATATCATTGCTGAACTTCGAAGACATATTGATGAGTTGGCTTCGAAATTACCAATAAAGATTGATAGAAACTCATCGAGCAAACATCATACGTAAGTGAAAGTGTTCGCTTGTTAAAAATATATTTATAATAGACAAATTTTGCTAGAGATATGGTTGGCTGCAAAGAAAGTGACGGCTTAATTTCCTCCAAGTCAATTGGTTTTAACGCAGCGGAAATCTTATCTGGGATTCAATACTCATCCCCCCTTTCCAGAATAATTAAATCCCTAGAGAGCTTAAAATTAGAGAATAAAGTATTGGAGCAATCTATTTTCGGGGAACTAAAGCAGTCACGTAAATTGTACTCGACTGTTGCTGCCAATGTGCAGCCGACTGCATTGTTTGCTCAAGCAGAAATGATATCAGAGTTCGAAAATATTTTAGAACATAAAAATAAGTCGGAGGTGGATTTATCTGCCTGGTGTTGGAGAGAATATTACTCTGATAGGGGGATTGTTAGGGTATTTTTATTGAACTGTGTCTTCTATCCTATAGATTCTGATCTCTTTAAAAAATAGGAGATGCAAAATTTGAGACCAAAATATCCTTGTTTATATTATCAATATTGTGCTCGATTAGGGATGTTGCTTGTATTGATGAAACAAACGCCACAAGACACATATCCATATTACAAAAAACAAAGCACGACTATGGTATTTATTTTAAAATATTTGCTCTTTATCTATTTTATTTAATGTAGAACCATCTTGATTCTATCTCTAGGCAAGGACCAAGGTTGGTTTTGGACTCTTTAACGAACACTACACCAAAAATCCACATTTTTTCGAAACTGATTTGGAATTGGGAACACCAGCAGCAACTGATAAAAAGCCTATATATGCTACAAATGATAAAATAATTGCATTTAAAGACTGCGTGGATGGATTCTATCTGGCGGATGGATCAAGATTACAATGTAGAAGTTTGTCATTGGGAGAAACACCAAAGAGTGAGTCGACTTTAATAATATCGAAATTAAAAAAGATTAAAAAATTTGATTATGTAGCGTACTATATGACATTTTCCAAAGATGAAAATTTAATTAACTGGAATAAGACGGATATTATTGCTTGTATCGAAGGCGGCACATTTTGTGCTGCGAGTCGAACAATTGAAAATTCTGGTGTGGTTTTTCAGATTGCTATGCCCGACGGATTAGTGGTTCAGTTTTTATCGAATGGTAACGTTCTTCAAAAGCTTCTACCTGAAAAACAATCAAACGAACTTTTTGCAACAAACAATGAAATTGGACGAATTTATGTTCCCGAGGTAGGCATATATTTGTTAGATACGAGTGTATTATATCTAATTTTACGCATAGGGTGATGTAATTAAATACTATGCTTCTTCGACTGAGTTATTAAGTTTCAATGGAAAATTTTCGGTCCAAAGCAATACTGATGAGTGGTTGACAACCGAGCCAGACGGATCTGTATATAGTCAGAAGAACAACGAGGAATCAACTTTAGTGAAAAAGATTAAGTCGGTACAGGAACATCATATCACTGATCAAAATTTTATGCTCACTCGAGAAGACAACGTTCAAATGAAAGTGAATTTAGTTGATGGCTCGATGGTTTGTCATCATTCTGATGGAACAAGATTTTTTTGTAAGAATAAAGGTAACTAAAGTTGAGATTATACATATTGAATATAAAACGTATATTTATTTGCAAATTTTGGTTTTGAAGGTGGTTCGAAAAAAATTGAAATTTATTCGGAGAATTTTGCCGAGGTTTGTTTTGAGGAAAAAGTCACAAGTGTCATTGCTGCGAATGGAACAGTATTTCGGTGTGTACGGGGAGAGAAACAATATCAAATCGAAGTGACAAAGGTTTATTTCACCTTGAAGTTTATGTGTGACTGGAAATATAAATTTTTTTTTCTAGTCTGAAATCGGTTTAACAGTACGTTCCGATGGTAGCGCTGAGTTTTCTTCAAAACTTAAATGTCATCAAGGATCTCCAGATCGGTATATGATTGACTGGAAAGTAGGAAAGTTTTATCACAGAGACAAAAATGATAAAGAATATATTGCAAGTGGAGCGGAGTGCAAAGTAAGTAGAAAAAAAAATTAAACGATGGACCTTTTTGATTTCAACGCTTCTTCAGATCGAGAATGCACAAAATCGCGGGGGTTTAAAACCGCCACAATCGGAAGAAATCTTGATTCCAGGAAAATGTGTTCAACAAGCAATCGAAAATTACTACAAGAATACTTATATCGAAGAAGATTCCCCAGTGTTATTTGCAATTAGCGAAAAGGACGGATGTGGATATCAACTTTTGCGGGATCGCGATTTAGCGCTTTATTTTGTTCAAAAGTTGTCGAATCCTAAAAGCGAGATAAGTGAAGAAGCGGTTTATGAATCTGGTGGAAGTATGTGTGTGACGGTAGTTGAGAAAGTAGATGGCGACCGAACGGAATATCGACAGGTACTCTGAAAGTGATAATGAGAAAGGGGTTGCGATAACATTTAAATTAGATAACAAGAAACTTAATTCAGTCTAAATTAGACCGAAAATCTATGCGTGAAAACATTTATCGTAAACTCGGGGAAAGAAATAACAGTTTACAAGGAATACTTTTGGTTGATGACAAAGACACCAGCCAAAACTCTATAATTGGATTAGATCAAAAGTGCACCGTAGAGAATGTAATTGCTAGAATAAAGCAAAACAAGGAGTTAAATAAGAGATTAATATCCGGGGAAGAGATTCTAAAAGACCAGCAGGAATCAGCAAAGGAAGAGAAAAGAGCGCATAAAAAGGAATTTACCGAACATGTAGTGGTGAAGAAACTTATTCAAGGGTTATTGAAAGAGGGAGACATTATACCAGATTATTTCGAAAGCAAGGAAGGAAAACCACATGCAACCGAAAATGCGACTAATCAGATACCATTGAAAGAAAACACTAGCGCTCATAAAGATGTAAGT
The DNA here is from genome assembly GCA_027600645.1 of Nowakowskiella sp. JEL0407. NCBI lineage: Eukaryota > Fungi > Chytridiomycota > Chytridiomycetes > Cladochytriales > Nowakowskiellaceae > Nowakowskiella > Nowakowskiella sp. JEL0407. The sequence goes on along the minus strand of JADGJK010000114.1, from coordinate 45,438 downwards.
TGATTTTATAAAAAGTTCATGTACTCTAGACATTTCGTACATCAGGTTGTTAAGGTTGTGGAAGAAAAACAAGAACAATCGATCATTGTAACTCCAGTTACAGATCCCAATTCATCTCATTCAAACACTTTTGAAGAGAAAGAGACAATTATTCAAAATATATTTTCAAGTTTAGGACAGCAACATGTTCGTTTGGAGCAAGCGATATCGATGGAAAAACAAGAAAAGCAAAATCCAATGGACACAGATGTAATCGGAAATCCAAGGCAGAAAAAGGTGCATAAACCTCATTCAATTCGGAAAGCAAATCCAGAAGTTGAGTTGAATGAGCAGTATTTGTCGGTGGAAGGAGAAACAAGAAGAAAAGTTGCGACAAGTTCAACCGCGATGGTTGCAAGAGGTAGCGTATATGTTACATTTGGGGATCAAGGGTAAATTTTCGATCGTAGATATGCGAACGTTTGAGGTCTTTCCAGGAAAGTGTGTGCTTGGATGTCTTGAAGACGGATGCCAATACAAGGTCTCAATTTCCATAAAAAATGTCAGCAACATATCGACGAGATTCCGCGTTCGCTATCCTGAAGGAGAGCTAAAAAGCATTATAGTGAAATCCAAACCAGGAGCGGTAAGTGCAGCTTTTTTGTAAAGTGAACTGCAACTGGTTGACCATAGAACAGGTAGCGCCAGGGATCAGTAGCAAGTTGGAAGTGATTGTAACAGCGTCATTGAAGCATGAGGACACGAAGAGCGACAGCACAGGGAAGGGGCGACTGACGAGCAGAGTGCAGATAATCACAGAAACCGAGATCATAACAGTCCCAGTTCTCGCAGGTAAGAGCAACACAACATAGTAAATAGTAGACGCGAATAACAGCGTGATACAGAGGTGCAGGTTGGCGCGGGACCGGGGGGCGTGAGGGAGGGCGTGCAGTTGTTGACAAGTAAACAATAAAGGCATTTGCACCACATGCAGTGGAAGGACGTGGAGGTACCCCCCGTAGTCCAGTGTGCCGGTGAAACTAACTGTTCTTAGCGCTCGCTGGTCAAGTCCACTTCGAAGAAACTCGCCCCCCTCAAGCAGAAGCATGTCCAAGGTCCGTCGCTGTGTCTCTGTCTTCTCCTAACTAACCCTTAAACAGTCATCACTGCTGCCACCTGGCTGTCTACCATCGAAATCTCAGACATGTTCAGAGTCATCACCGCCGCTCTGCGTTCCAGAGAAAATAACTGGGTGGTACGCTCTTGATTTGTATGGCTGTTTCACTGTTTCTTACATCACATAGATTGTATTCAAAGGATTGGTAGTCGCTCATATCATGCTGCGAGAAGGTGATTCTGCCCGTGTGAATCGGTTCTTAAGTGTGAGCAGAGATTCGCTCGACATTGGTGCTTTTCGTGACAAGGGAATGAATTCTTTTGGTATTCTTTTTCATTTTGTCTTTGAAGAATTCGATTAAAAATCTCAATGCAGGTGCTTCTCAGACGAAAAATATCCGCGCTTATGCCTCATACTTGGAAGCAAGGGTTGCTGCGTACAAGGATATGAATAACGAGGACGTAATTAGCAATAAGGATTTGGTTATCGCTCGAATTAGATCTGCGCCGTTGAAAAAAGATTTGATTCTGCAGGTGCAAGGGTTTCAGAAATTAATCGATTCTTTGCTTGGATGCTCAGTAAGTTATTTAAAATAAACAAAAATTCACTTCACTTATCAACTGTCGTAAAGTTTTACAAAGAGGAAGTTGATAATGTTGTTACACTTCAAGCATTTCGATTATTGATTGCTGACATGCTCTCGCTCTTTCATCTTTTAAACGAAGGCGTAATTCGTATCCTAGGTAAAGTAACACTTCGCTTCGAGACAAACTCTTTTACAACCTTACCGCCTAGGTGGCTATTTCGAATTGCCAAAATCCGAGGCGACTTTAGCACTTCAGGTCTACAAGCAATTTGCGAGTCAAACTTCACGAACGGTGCAATTTTTTGAAATCGCCAGAAACCTACAAGGAGTTCTCGGATTAAAAATACCAGATTTGAAACACGTACGAGTTGAACATATATTATGCTTATCTATTAACTCCATCGTTAGGCTCCGGCTTCATTGGCGGGTACCTTGGAAGATTATTTAAAATCTCCTGATTTTGAAACCCAAAGAGCGGCATATCTTGAACGAAAGAAGAATCCTAAGCAGTCAGCTTCTGCAAAAGAGACAAAGGCACCTTCTTCTCCAACTCGAAAAGAAACCGTGACTCAACCTGAACCAAAGAAAGCCGAAACAAAGGTGGACTTCTTCGCCAGTCTCGACGAAGAGATTAACGCTTTGAGTTCTGTATCGCAAAATGCCGCGAATAGCAATCTATCACCCTTTGGAATGTGGGATAATTTGAATGGTATACAAGACTTGGCGACAAACCCGTTTCTTCAACAACAGCAAATGCAGTTGATTCAGCTTCAACAACAACAACAGCAACTTCAACTACAACAAATGCAATTGGTTGCAGCTTCTCAGTTTGGTTCAGGACAAGTTCCCTTCTCCGCTGTCCCCGCAATATCTCCATTTGGCATGCAAAACGCTGTTCCCGCTGGAAACATGTCGGCTTCGTTAAGCAACCCCTTCGCGACGAATCTCAACCAGCAGCAACAGAGTGCGCTCTCATCCCCGTTTTCTAATGTGAACCAACAGCAACAGAATGTTCAATCCTCTCCCTTCCCATTTTCAGCACAATCCCAACTGCAGAATTCTTTCCCTTCCTCTTTCACACCATCAGCTGACTCGGTTCCTTCGATGAAATCCCGTAGTACTGCACCTGGTTTTGGCGATTTTACGATTGAAAACGTTTTCGGACAGTCTCAGTTCCCCAACTCAGCAATACCCGCTCAAGGAACTCTTCCTTTCCAGAATTCCCTACAAATGCAATCGATGAATTTACAGGGCTCGCCTCTTACTCAAAATTCAATACCGCCTTCTTTTTCAAACTCTCCTCAAATTCAAAGCACTGTTCCGACTTCGCAACAGAATCCTTTGCTAAATTTGGACCCTTTTGGAAGGAATACACCATCTTCGTTTGATACCCAGGCAAACGCGGCTACGAACAACTTCTCCGTCTTTTCTTCCCCTGCTGCCAGTCTTCCTACGAGCACATTCCCTCGACCGAATCAGGGTATTTTACAAACCGGACTACAGAATAACCCTTTTGGAAATAACTTGAGCACAGGAGGGGTCAATTATCAACCCAATTTTAAACAAAATCCTTTTGCAACGTGATCCCAAATTTCTTTTCTCATTTTATGGAAGAAAAAAAAACCACTCTTATTTTTATTTTTTTCGGGCAATTTTTCCTCCGCAACTTTTTTTTTTTTTTTTGAAATTTATTCAAAATATTATTATATTTAGATGTTGAGTATGTTCTCCGTTTTTAAAAATATCCATCGCTCCACTTTCGGAACCAGCAAAACATTTTTGCATTGTGAAATATTTAAAATTTTTAAATTCTGGCATGCACGCTCTAGAAACTTCATACTCTTGTCTGATATCTGAATACAACCTCGGACGCTTAATCGTTCCAACAAATTCAACGACCCTGATAATATTTCAACACTCGCATCTGTAACCGCATTTCCACAGAAAGATAAATCAAGTATTCTTAAACACCGGTTATTGCAAGAAATGGTGGAGATGGATGCATCCGTAATTGCGCAACAGAACGATAGAGAAAGAATTTGCAAGAAGGGACAAGACGCAGAAATTGAAGAAATTGCCGTGTCGGTTAGAAAGGAGCAGTCGTTTAAAATTAATTCTTTCAGCCAAAACGGATTGTATTTTCTCCATTGATTGAACCCAAAATCAGAGATTCCTGTGCACCTCTTGAAACAAAATTTTTAAAAATTAAGAAAAAGGTTTTTTTTTTGTTGGTACCTGTAAATTTATCTTTTCCACATATTGCCACGAAGTACTATCGAAGATTTTATCGGACAAATTTTTGCAGTACGATAAATTAATAGCTCTCAAACTCGTAAATGCAGATATTTTCCCCAGCTTCTTATTGTCAGTACTCATTAATGCGCAAACGGTTGCATCTGTAATTTTTCTGCAATTTGATAAATCAACATCCCGAAGATTGCAAAGATTTCCCAAACAAATTCCTCCAAAATCGGTGATATCCCATAAAGAAGATATATTTAAAATCTCAAGCTGCGGTGACTGAAGTGATAGTGAAATTATACTTTTGTCAGAAAGAGCCCAGCAGTTTGATAAATTTAGTATTCGGATATTGCTACCACAATAGCTGATAATTGTTTGGAAACTTTTGTCGTTTACCAATTTATGAATTTTGCTCAAATCCACTTGGGAGGTCAAAGAATAGTCCGTCTCCAAAAGTAGATCATAGATCGCCTTGTTTAATCTCCTTAGCCTGAACCGATCTCTAAATTCAAGAAACAGAAAAATCACGCCAACGACTCTCTCCGTCAACACTCCAACAACTTGTTTTTCTTGAATACCAACTTCAAAAATATTCCCATCCTGCGAAACATCAGAAAAAGAATCAATTGATTCAACTTTTAAAATTTCGAATCGTTTATTGGTCGGTTGTTTTTGTAATGGTCGATCAGTTTCAGTCGCTTTTTGTAGAATTTCAGATTCAGAGACTTTCTGGGCCATTTGCGATAATTTATCGTCTGCCCAAACGGCAACACTTTCTCTTCGTTTCGAGTTGAGTCGATTAATCAAGTTAAAAGTTCCGCTTATTGTTGGAGTTTCACTTGTCGCTGTTGTTACTGATGTTGAGTTTGTCCTGCTTCCAGAAAAGTATCCTGGTGAACCGGTTGCTGGTAATGAAATAATTGAAGTTTTTCGCGATGTGAATTCAGGAATTTTGGAATCTTCCGTTATGGGGGTTGATAAGTCTTGGCCACTATATTCGCCGATTTTATCGCCTAGCGCCGCTTCGGCTCGCTCGATGGGTGATGATGCTCCCTCAATGATTTGGTCGTTGGGTTTACTTCCTTGCCGTGTCAGGACAAGATCCTTGAGAGATCCTCGAGAATTGTCCTAAATTGTATAAGTGAAACTCTGCAATTTTAAACTGAAAGTATCAAAAGGAGTATGTACCCTTCGTAAAGTTCCATTTGTATTCTTTGTATTCTTCTCTGCAAATAATTTTTTACCTTGTCGTTCCAACTCTTTCGTCAACGCATCATAACGTTGATGCGCTTCATCTTTAATAATCGCTGATGTTTCTGGATACTTTGCGAGAGTTTTTTTGAATTGATCTTCCATCAATACCGCAACGACACACCGAGTTTTTGAAACTACTGTTGCTATTCTGGCCATTGAAAACAAAATTCCAATTTCGCCAACTAGCAAGAGTTTGATTTGAAATTTCTCAGTGTTTAGAAAATTAAACTTACAAAAACTCCCTGGAGACAATTCCGCAAATACAATCTCGGAATCACCGGATATCACCGACACAACTCCTTTTATGACAAAAAACATGGCTTTTGCAATTTCTCCTTCTTTTATAATCGTATCACCCGCTGAATAATTGCGAAGGTGCATACAGTGCGTTAAATCTTTTATAAAATCCTATTTATAGTCAAAGTTATAAAAAAAAGATCCTTTTTATTTTTTTGTGACCCAATTTACCATGTTATTCGCCTTATTAAAAAGCGGATGTCCTGATATTATTGTTTGAAATTCATGCGGCAATCCCTCATCGATCCCAAACTCAGATGTTGCGGTGGCCAGATTGTTTTCAGAGATTTGTCGACCTGAACTGTCTGATCGCAAAGATATTGAACTAGATTGACTCTGTATACTTTGTTTGCTACTCTTCAAACTCCCGAGAGTCGGTGAAGATGCTATTGGTAATCTCATTTTGTGTGATACGCAAAGAGTTTCTGATTGGAAGAAGTGAAGATGATGCGATTCATCAAAAATCTTTTGGAAAGAAAAAGTCAATATTAAAAAATTGTTGTATGATTTGAAAGAAATAAAAAACATAGAATGATATTTTGAAATCAATAAACTTCAATTCTACTTTACACAAGTTCTAGGGAAAAAGCCCACGCACACACAAGCACTCTTAAATGCCAAAAAAAAAACACAAAAAAAACAAACACAAGTAAAATAAACAAAAGAAAAAAAAAAATCAAACGTAAAAACTATTCTAACTTGTCCAGGTGATAAATTATCCATTCCAATTACAAAATAACACAATTACAGCTGTCGCCCTCTTTCGCCCGATTATTCGCCCTTCGCTTTCTATTCTGGGAGTGATTGGAGTCAAGATCCTGAGAGAGAGTTGGCAAGATCAGCTTTTCTTCGTCTTTGGGCTTTGGATCAACCGGCTTTCTCTCAATTCGATCAACAGACAACCTTTCATTCGGCAAAAATGGAGCTTTCTCTACTTCACTGATTTCTGCTTCTATTTTCGTGCTATCTTCAACTAAATTTTCATCTTCACCTTCAATATCGGTTTTTTGGCTTGTTTCAACATCAAGGGCAGCCACTTCAGTTTCTTTCGTCGAAAGTTCTTCTGGAGGAGCGCTATCAAAATTAACCAATTCCTTCTCATCTGTATTCGTTTCAGATGCATTAGTTTCTTCGGCTACGCTTTCAGACGCAACTTTTTCAACCTCAGGCACGGTTTCAAGATTCGAAGAAGCATCAGTGGATTCGACAACGGGAGGATCAATTATCGAATTGGTCGAAATAGATTCTTTATCGTGTAAATTGTCCGTCTCCGAAATCGACTCGACCGTTTCTGTATGGTTGACTTTTCTAGAAGCAATACTCGCTGCTGTAAGAATCTCAGATGCGATATCCGACAATTCAAATTCTTCTCCAAAGGTTAAACTCATGATGCGTTTAAAAACAAGTTCAACATTATCTCCCGATAACGCTGAACATTCAACGTATTCTGAAATTCCATTTTCTGCAATAAACTCGTTTACCTAAAATAAAAGAGGTTACTTTACTTCATTTGAATTTTAATCAAATTCAGGTCACCTCCTCTGTAGTTACAAATGACGCGTCTGGAGTTGAAACTCGCTTATCCGATTTACATCCAATTAGAAGAATTGGGAGTTCTGGTGCGTAATACTTGCATTCAGGAAGCCACTATTTCAAAAATAAATTGATTTGAAAATTAAATTATCGAAGATATGAAGTTTGAAGCAGCTCCAAAACAATTGATACCTTGTCCTCCACAGACTGTAATGAAAACTTCTCGTCCACGGCAAAACATAAGACCCAAGCGTCTACATCATCATACGAAAATGGTCTGAGTCTATCTAGTTCCTCCGAGCCCGAGGTATCACACAACTCGAAGAGTTTTCCAAGTTTCGAAGTGGTGGGTGTATACGTTTCAATAACGGTTGGACTGTAAACCTAGAAACCGAATAAATAATAAAAAAAAAGAGTAAATTTATTCAAGAAATACATCATTGTAAGAATTATCGTGAAACTTTGTAATTAGGCTTGATTTGCCGCAAGTTTCGTCTCCAAGAAAAACAATTTTTTTCCGCATTCTTTTCGTGTAACGTGATATTTCTAGTACTGAAAAACGAGAAAAGGAAAAAGCTTAAAAAAACACAAAATTTAAAACGTCTTTTTTTTGTCCTTTCATTTATAAATCCAAGAGCATATTTAATTAGGAAAAGTTGCATTTTGCACTGGAACCAAAAAACTTTCTCGTCCAGCGGATTGGGTAACAACTCCAACAGGGATCGCAACCATTCCTTCTCGAACTGGAGGAGCCATACCTGGAGGAACAGCGACGATTTGAGACATTAGATTCGGATCTGATAACGCTGATAGAGGAATTGGTTGTAACATGGCTTGCTGCATCATTGCTTGATGCTCAGGAGAAACTGGTTGTAGCATAGGTTGCTGTCCGTGAGGGAATTGTGACATAGTTTGATGGCCTTGAGGTATATGGTGGCCGAGAGGAATTTGATGTTCAGGAAGATTTGTTTGCAAATACGACGTGTGTCCGTGCAGCATAGACTGATATCCAAGTGGATTTTGATGTAATAGCGGTTGATGTCCTTGCGGTAAGTGATGCATCGTGATTGCCTGACTGGGGTGGTGATGTTGATGGTCTTCTTTTGAAGGAGTAGCTGGTGGAGAAGATTGAGGCATTTGTTGTAAAATTGATTGCGCAGAGTGAAGAGGTTGTTGAATCTGTTGTAAAGGAGGAGGAAGTGCTTGAACTGGCTGAGGAATCGGATGCTGGGATTCTAAAACAACTGCCCGCTGTCGTCGTTTCAACCACTCAGACCATCGGTGTGTCGTCAAGTTTTTATTTTCGGGACGCGAAGGACGGAGATCCTTGTGAACCGCAACCGGTGGCCCGCCTTCTCCTTCACCATCACTAAAGCTCGAATCTTCACGGAAAATTCGATCCGACTCGTTCTCCGCCCTTCGAAGAACTTTCTTGCGTGAAAGAGTATCACCGTCCGTTCTCCGCGTTTGTCCCCACGTAAAATCATCAAAGTTCCAAAAGGCATAGATTGGCAGAACAAAATTCCATATAGGAATCGAGATAAGATATAGTAACATCCAAAACAAAAATATCGGTCGTCTCGCCGTCATCACGATCAGTAATGCGGGTAACCCAAGAATCGCTCCCTGGAGAATCAAGGGCCCCCAAGGGACATTCTTGGGATTTAAAATCGAAATAACAATTAACAGTATTCCGTAGCAAACAGCCGCAGGAAGAACAATCGTCCCGATTAGCTCCATAAATATTACAAACTAGGAAATTTAGAAAATAAAATTGTTCTTTAACGCAAATTCTTGTAACACAAAATTCAAAACAACCAAAATTACCTGCATACTAAAACAGAAACTTCCGCATAAATCCTTCACCAACAGCAACTCCAGCAAGTTGTGAACGGTTGAATTAATCCATCGTCGCCTCTGACTCAACAGAACGGAAAATCGATCCGGAACAACGGTTTTGCAAATTGCTAAAGGAACAAACATGGTTTTACGTTTCGGAAAAGTGCGCAACATGAGCGTCGTTAAATATCTATCCTCCCCAAGGAGAAGAAGGTTCTTCTTATGTAGTGTCGCAACGTTATTTTCAGAGTACTCCTCCACAATATCAGGATTCGCCAGAAGTGGGACCTCGAATCCAGGGAAATCCGGACCTTTGGAAGCTTTAATCCTGTACATTGAGAAGCAACCCGGAAGACAAATTACGGATCCAAACATGGATTCAAATGCTTTCGAAAGATGATGGGAAACGAAATATTCGAATACTTGAATCATGGTAACCCACGAAGTCCATTTGTTCTGTATTCGAGTTTCGCCGCATAATCCCATTACTCTCGGATCGTTCAGGAAGCAAGAAACCATGTGGGTAATTGAGTCCTTATAAATCATTGTGTCTGCATCGACGAACAGCACTGCATCGTAATCGCTCGGATGAACACCGCTGATCGAGTAAATCTTATGAAATATTTCAAATTCCAATTCCGAGATTCGATCATCGAAAACGATTTTCGACAGGAACGACATTAGTAAAACCTGAGAATCCCGCTTTCCTCGATTTCCTGGCTTAGGTTTCAACTGTTCACTTTCTAGCCCCGTCTTTACAATCAGCACCATAGGAACTCGACCCTCCTTTCGACTCTTAATTGATCGCATAGTGCCGGTATGATACGACTTCTCTAAATCTGAATCATCTGATATCACCTTTTTTTCTTTATCTTTCTTTTTTGGTCGATGAAGGCTCAGATCGCTTTTCGCGAACCGATACCATCCAGCGTACACACGAGCCATATTCCTACGTTTCACGCCTTCGCCGATGGAAATGTAAGGGTATGCCTTCGTTTCCGAAAATGTGGCATCATCTCCGAAATCCATCATGTCCAATACAAGATCCGACGTAGGCTTTGGATTTCCGCGACCTTGAACAACACCATCTGCGATTACAATGATACACTTGTGTGTAGCTGGATAGTATGAATCTGCAATTGAATCCAGAGTCGTTCGAATCGAGAGGGAATTCTCTGAATAACAAGGCACTGCCGCTAAAATATGCATCCTAGTCGGATCCGAGATATCTTCAATGCTGGGGATATGGCCATTTGATGATTCACCGTCGACTTTAGTTCGATCGGAATTAGTATTGGTTTCATCCACAGAAACAGAGTGCTCTAAAGGAACCGTTTGTTCGTCAAGTCGTTGTTTATTCTTTCCTCTTGAAAGTGACTGTTGTTTAATCTCTTCTTTCCGGCGCTTGAGTTCCTGCGCGTTCCGAGTAGTAGGCTTTCTTACACCGAGTCTCCAGCCGATCAGCAGTGCAAAAAGAACCGCAAAAACAAAACGAATTGCTGTAACACCGACGATGATCACCACAGATACGTAAAAGATAATCATCGTGCCCACGCACCCAGGGTCCTCGCTATCCATATTAGCAACCGCGAAAACTTCATCTAGACATTCCGCATCCTTCTTCCAACCTTTTTTCCTACTTCCCAAAGTTATATCTTTTCCAACGCTCTTTTTGACGTATTCTAAAAATGATTTGTCTGCTCAAAAGTTTTAATAGGTTTTTAGGTTTAAATGATACAAGATACCTATGTATGCGAAATATGTTGATTCTAATTCTGTTAATCGTGAAATCTCCCATGCTTTTCTACAGATATAAGATGTTAATATAATAAAACGAAAAATTTCATTTTGAAATACCCATTGTATGCGATAAATTTATAATTTAATCTGGATGAATTTTTCAAATCTGCCCAAGATACGTAAAGTTGCTGGTTGGAATAAGGCGCAAAATTTCGAAAGTGGGCGGTATTTAGGAGCGAACTATTATGACACGCACGATACGGGGTCGTAAAATTAATTTTTTTGGATGTATCAATAATCGTGCAGGGAAGCGGGACGAATTTGCCGGGGAAGTTCCTGTTGCAAGCGTGAACCGCATTGTCCTTTGGGAATAAAAAACTGAGGTCCTTTCCACTACCCAGCTTTGCGTCGAACGAGGCTGCAGCTCCTTGATGGTTAAATGTTTGGATATTGTGAACGTATCCATGTAAACTGACAGTTCCAGCAGACGATTCGGTGGACACAAACTGCCTATAGTCGATCCTCGTTATTGGATTACAAGCAAGCAGACGAAATCCAAACGTAATATATCCTACGGCTAAAGACACAAACAATATAATTAAACATAGGGCTATCTTTTCGCGAAAGGCGTGGCGAATGTAGGGGTCTTTCTTTCTACAACATATAGAAAACACAAAGGGAGGGAAGCAGCAAGTGATGATGTTAACGACAACTTTCCACACAGTTATTCGAGAGTCGTCTTGTTTCTTATGTTTTTTTGGGATGGTGCGCTTTCGCGGGAGGGCGCTGTTTCCTACAAAGACACGGGGGAGCGAGTGGATGGTGTTTAGCGTGTTGGCCCTGTGCAGAGCGGCGGAATCATTTGGGGCCGATTCCATTGCAGATTAATGGGTGGTTTGATGAATCGCTGGAAAGCGAAAAGTGAATATTTTGGAGTTGCACAAAATGCAAATTTTCATCCTCCACCAGACTCAGCGACATGGGCAGTGAAGTGTATAGGCACACCCTGATTTTCCACTTGCTATTCGCCTAATCGCAAATTTTGTGTCTTCTCGAGCTCTGATTGCACCCGAGATTGAGTGCATTTTTCGGTCCAGGCACACCATCGTGAAAATTTTCCAACAGATCATCACAGAAAGCATTGAACATTCAGTTTCGAGAAGTAAAGTTTCATGATCACTCTAGATGTACAAAGCAATGTTCAAGCTATAATGAATTCTACCGGTAGAACCTTCATAGTTCAAGGAAATTTTGTATACCGCTTCTTTTATTTTTACACGCAATTAATTACTTACCAGTTAGTAAGAAAAATCAATGATAAACGGAAATAAGTATGTGATCTAAGGGTTGTTTGAAAAATCGGCTCAATTTATCCAAAAACGTCCAAATTTGTCAAGCCCAAGGCCATGAATTTTCTCACTCAACTAAACAACGGCCCGACCGATTGGAAATCTCTTCCGGACGAATGGAGCGAGCCTAAACCCTCCTCTCTAAAATATCTTGACCAGTTCTCTCCAAAGAACACAAACTTTGAAACCACCAGTTTTAATTCAATGATTTACAACGACAACCCCACTGACAATCTTCTTCCTTCGAGAAAAGATTATTCGGCCATAATTGATGCCGCCGAAGTTGGTGTAATACATGAAAACGTTCAGTTACCAAGTAGTCTGAATAATGCCGGAAGCAAACTTTCCTCGTTATTCATGCCCGCACGAAGACCCGAAAGTTGGAAAAAAGAGAAGGATAATAATTCTAATTCGGAATCGCGGTCGGAAAATCCCCCTCCATCCCTGTTCGATTCTTTTTCCTCCGTTCATTCCCCCCAGAAAATGTCAACACTCAAAGACGATAATAAATCACGATACGACTTATCCGCGCCGACTTTCGTAAAAGATTTGTTCTCTAAAAACCAAAGCAGCACTACGAAGAAAAAAGTTAATGATCTAGTTTCCATGCTTGATAAACCAAAAGACGATCGCACTCGAAATTCGAGTTCGAAAGACCCCAGTAGCAAGCGCGGAGCTGAAAAAATATCGAACTATTCAGCCGAAAAATCTGATCACGCTACAGGAGTCGATATGCACAATGAAGTTCCCGCGACGAGCACGAAAAGTTCGAAGAAAGCAAGCAGGACTCCGACGAATCCAACTCCCCGTCGTGACGAATTTATTAAAAAACTCCAGGGTCAAAGTAGAGCTGCATCATTAACGGCTGGAGGTTGGGCTACTGCAATCGCTCAAGGATCACAGGAAACACCTTTGAAGCAACGCAAGACCGTCGTGATTAAAAATTTGGGAAATAATGGTATGTTAGAAATGTTTAAATTGATGGCATTATTGCTTCATTGACACGGAGTATTAAAAAAACTTCATAACAGCAAATATGCGAAACGGCGACCGTGTTGTTGAAAATGACCAAATATTTCAGGCATCACAAGGACCAGAAGAACCTAAAACCAAATTGGAGGAATTGGATTTGCTGGAATTTGCTGAGTTTGATCATTTAAAAACTCCCTCTAAAACACCGAAAGATTCACACAAAAGCTCACTTTTTCGAACACCCAGCAGAGTTGGAACTCCAAAATCAGGATTAGCGTCGCAACAGAGTCAAAGGTCACGAAACTTGGACAATTTCTTGTTGGAGAAGCAATTGCAAACCCCCGAAAGAAGCACGGTCCATAATTATCGACTCCCAGAATTTGATGACGACGAAAGACGACCGATTATCAACATTAACATACATATGACTCCAGAGAAGTCTAAGGCGGGAAGTGAGAGAAAATTAAACTTCGACGCAGCGACGCAATTATCAAAGGTGGAAGAGCTTAGTGATCAAGTAAGCTTTAGTGAATCGTTCCCGCCCATCACGGTGATGAATGCGAGCACCGGAATACAGACGAGCTTTGATCGTGTGCAGAAATCCGATGCAAACGTTGCTACCGAACCTTCTGCATTGGAAGCGAACGACCAATCTAACCTGAAATCAAAATCCGAATTTCCCGCATACTCTGACAAAAAACTGGAAGATTATTCCGACAACTTCAATTCCGACATGGATGATTTTAAAGATATCAAAGGCTTAGATTACACGTTTGGGCAATTGGAATCTGCGATGGCCAGCTTGGCAAATATTGGTAGATACGAGATTTATTAATGTTGAATGTGTTTAATTTCTCAAAATAGATCCTGGATTGTCTTATATGCCACAAGTTCCTGATTTAGGTGCTGAAAATCACGCAGCAACGGCGGCAGAATCGATTTCACCACCTCGATCCATTCTCAGACAAAGTCGAACTACTCCTGTGAAGTCAGTCGCAAACACTGCATCGAATACTCCATCGAAAGTCGCATCAGCTGCGTTTGTCAATTCAACGCCGAATTATAAGACTTCGCCAAACTACTTTTTATCTTCCAAGTTGGGACGTATGATTTATTTTTGAATTTCGTTATATTTGAGATTAAGTTTTCTATTAAGCAATTTCCGGAACTCAGTTTGTTAAATTTCTGAATGCCAGTCCACCAGCTCCATCACACGGAATCATGAGAGACTCAATACTCGCTCATGTCGTGGATGCGTTGCACATGCCAGATGAATGGGCCGTAACTTTGGAAGAACTTGACTTATCTAATAGAGATATTATGTCAGTGGAGGGACTGAAGCGAATCGCCCCTCAGTTGAAAAGTTTGAAATTGTAAGTAGATCATTATTATCCAGAGCTGAATTAATCTTTTTGGGAAAAGATCGAATAACCAGTTAACTTACCTAACCGGCATTCCGATTACAGTAAATCAACTCGATTTGGATCACAACCAGTTCGTCTTATGTCGTATTTGTATTTTGCAATCATTGATGAATTTTTCTTGTTAGAATTTCCCCCTTGACGAGTTTCAGTGCTCTCACCAATCTCCAGTATCTGAACGTTTCACATAACGAACTTGTTGATCTTTCGTGTAAGGCCAATGCAACACAGATCTAAATATTGTCTAAATATTTTTTCAGCGCTGTCAAATCTTCACCACCTTCGCGAACTTGATGTGTCCCACAATCAATTAGATGAAACGTGTTGTGCAGTTTTGGCGAAGCTTCTATTCTTACAGAATGTTAATCTCAATCAGAACAAGATTACCACGCTTTTAGGATTTAGAGACCCTTTGTTATTGAATGAGCGCACGTTAAATGAAAAAAGGTAGGGGATGGATGTTTGATACTTTGAGCAAATTTTTTACGATTTAAAGGAACGGCGGTCGAATTGAGTTATTATCGTTGGAATCAAATCTTTTGAAAAAACTTGATGGATTGGAGAACATGAGCCAACTTAAGACTTTGATTATTGGTATTCTTACAAAAAAAAATAGGTTGATCGCACTTAAACTAAACGTTTCTTTAGCAAATAACAAGATTTCGAAGATTGAAATAAATGAGGATCTATCGAATCTCGAACACCTCGATTTGAGTCGAAATAATCTGACTGATTTTGACGCTCGACATTTCCCAAGTTTGGTGACTTTGAATATTTCGCACAATCGACTCACGGCAATAACAAATGAACAACGCTTAACGAAGCTACAAATCTTGTATTTGCAACACCAAAACACTGACAAGGAGCTGAGAAGGGAACATCATATCACATTGTAAGATGATTTTTTGGTGCGCTTCAGTGAATGTGTTGACTTTTTCCACAGGAAAGTGAAGTTTAATCAGATACCAGCACTTCGAATTCTGAACGTTTCGGGTAATTTAAACCATCTTTCTTTTATATTTCAATTAATCACTTTCATTAGGCAATAAAATCGGTTCTCTTCGTGTTCTAAGCGAAAACCATCGCCTCGAAAAACTTCAAGCCCGAGCCTGCCAACTTCAAAATATCTCCAAGCGGTTCCTTTCCTCTATATCGAATCTTGTGAAACTCGATTTAGCGCAGAATTACCTAGCCGATATCTCGAATCTTCGAAATTCAGCTTCGAAAAAGAGATTGCGACAACTGGATGTTTCGGAAAATCGAATTGATCAGATTGCGGTTGTTTTAAGGGCGTTGAAGGAGCTCACCGCGTTGGAAAGTATTGACATCAGGTTTGCATAAACCATAACCAAAAATTTATGGTTCTACTTTATTTATCATTTTTTATCTTAGATATAACGTATTCAATTCAAAGTACTATCCATCAGTTCAAAACGAACCAAGCGGCTCGAACCAGCAATACGATTCTTGCAAACAGCGATTGCCGATATCAGCGGAATTGGACAATGCATTCCAGCAAAAAATGACTGATGCGGAGTACGTTCGACGAAGATACTACAGAGCGTCGATTATCAATTTGCATCCAAAGTCTCTTCAACATCTGGATAACATCCGAATCACTGATCATGATCGTAAACGAGCGAAAAAGATGCTGCAAAAGTTGAAAAAACAAGCACTCGAAAATCAAAAGAAGGAATTGGAAGAGGAACCAGAGAACTAAAACAATACATTATTTTTTTTGTTTATGTTTTTCCATAATAACATTCAAACAATTTTCTGAGCCAGAGCAACAACTTTTCCCCAACGTTTTTGTCGACATTCAGCAGCAATTGGGCCCATGATTCTATTTCCGATTGGCTGGCCCTGTTTATTCAGCATAACAACGGCATTTTCATCAAAGCGAACGTAAGTTCCATCCAGTCGTCGCACTTCTTTTCGCGTCCTTACAACTAATCCTCGCGATACCTCACCCTTTTTTAATCTCGCTATACCACCAGTAGCTACGGCTGAAGAACTATCTCCTGATGTATTTGCAACGGTTTTCGCCTTTTTAACGACGCAAACGATTTCGTCACCGAGGGAAGCATGCCGGGCACCGCCAATTACATTGATACATTCCACGAGTAAAGCACCGGAATTATCGATAACTTTGCATAACGTCTGCGGGAGGAAAATTTAACTAAAAATCGAATTATTCCACAAGATGTATAAGAATCGTTCACCTTCAAAAAAATCATGCTGTCAAGAACTTCTTGACAGCTTAAGAAACCACTTTTATTAAAGATCATGAAATTAAGATATCTTATTGGATTTTGGCGTTTGAGAACTGAGAAATAAATGGTTACTTCTGCATCATGGATATTTGTGTGTGCACTTACATCCATCTCTGGGTGCTATGTACAAACGTGTCAGTGAAAGTTTTTTACTTCATGGCTTGATTCTATATACCTTGGCTTTAAAAGCATTCAGCATATCCAGTTTCTTTTGTTCATCACTTGATGGCAACCCCATCGACTTTTGACGCTGGTCATACTTCAAAATTTGCGTGAAAAGAATTAGAAAGTAATAAAGAATACGATCCTACCATCATTTTTTCAACCTACAATACGTTTCAAACTTTTGTAAATAGGAATAAATCTAAAAGTATGCTAAATTACCATCGCACGCGTTTCGCCGTCCAAATCACTCAATTTCGAATTTTCAGGCTGAATTTTAGTGGTATCGATTGCCGGGTGATGCGTGACGACATTTTTCCACCATTCCATTTTGTTAACCTTTTCCAACTCAATAAAAATCTCCTGTTGATTGTCTGGAAGGAGAGTGTTAAGTTTCTCGTGGAACTTTCCAGAAAAATAAATTCGAAAATTACCGACTGTCCAAGTTGATTCTTCCATTTTAACCTCTTTGCATAATTCACCCTTAAATAAATTAAGCCAATTTTAGATGTTTACAAAAAATCATACTGCAAAAAATGCTACCTCGAGAATCGGTTCTTTTCCTTTCAAGCCAACTTTAATGCTCTTTTTCTTGATGTCGACGACAACGTCACGACTTCTTGTTCCCTTTGGTACAGGAACGCGAATTTCAACATCTTCTAAAGTTTGCTTCCATGTGTATGGCAACGCTTAAACTATATCAGTGAATGTAGCAAAGTTTGAGCATATCGTATACCAGCTTGTTCAGCAGCTTCCTTCTCTCTTTGAATTCTATCTCTTTCTTCTCTTTCTTGTTCGGACAAGTTTTCTTCTTCGCCGTTCATTCTTGTTTTTTTCAATTCAAATTCCTTGGTGTTTTTGACTCGTGACACTGCTGCAAAACCCGCTTTTGTTTTGAACAATTCATCAAGACATGGTTGCATTCGATACTTTCTGGGTAATATATTGCTATTCTACTTCGTTTTTTTTTTTGCTCCAATTTTTATGTTGTTCGTTAGGGTGAGCAAGACCAAGGTTATAACGCTATCTTTGGAAGGCTCAGGCAGGGAAAGCATATTTGTGAGCAGGTCCTCACTCTCGTAAAAGAACGTGCTGCGATCGAAGAAGATTATGCTAAAAAGCTGGCCAAACTTGCAAAGACATTTTCACCAAAAGAAGAGATAGGGTGTGAAATTTATTTCTTCATTTTTATTTGTTTTGCTCTCTGTACTGTTTTTAATTTTGGTTTTTTACCAAAAAGAACATTAAGAGAAGCTTTGGATACGTTACGAACTCAATTGGAAATCAGTGCGAAGACGCATGCTGCAATGGCCAGTGATGTACGAACTCAAATTGAAAAGAGACTTCAAGAAAACATGGCAATTCAGGCTGCTGTCAGGAAGAAGGTTGAGATACAAAACTTGAAAAATATGAGATGGTTGCTGAAATTTTTATCAAATATTATGCAGTATCAGGCGGTCATCGACAAACACATGAAACTGAAACAGTCGCAAACCACTGCAGTTTTGAAGTCAAAGGAACGATACGAATCGAAAAGTTTAGAAGTCGAAAATCTCAATTTGCAGCTTCGTGGATCTCTTCCTCAGAAAGAATTTGATAAGGTTTGCATTTATTTTTCATTTGGTTACTTGTCTTTACATTTTATATACAGCTTACTTTGCGTCGTGATAAAGCGCAGCAGGCTGCTAATCAGTCAGAGGTGGACTACAAGAGCGGCACTGCGAAGTTGATGGAAATATCGTCAGCTTGGGTAACGGATTGGAAAACTGTTTGTGCGGTAACTTCCCCAAGTTTATGTGAATTATTCTATTTGAGACTATAGCTTGATGAACTAGGAAGCCTTAATTTTGGAAACTAAGCGTCTAGAATTTCTTCGAGATGATATTTGGGATTTTGCAAACATGCTGTCCAGTGTTTGTGTATCTGACGATCAAGTATGTCCATTGTAAGTCTATGGGGCTTCATTAATTTTTTCATCGCTTCAGTGTTGTGAGAATGTTCGAATGAAATTGGAACAGTTCGACCTCGAGAGCGATTTAGAGTTATTTGTTAAAACCAGATCTACTGGAGCCAAGATACCTGGTTTGTTTTTAATTTTATAATGCGAATCCTGCTACTTTAATTGAATAAACGTAGAACCCATTGAGTACGTCAAGTATCGAACTCGTGAAGAATTAGAACGCCAAGCTGCAGAAAATCCATATCCTTCTCAGACTTTTACAGGAACGCTGGGTATTTATTCTTTTGCGGAAAACGTCCTCTACCTCAATCATTTATTATGCTGCAGGCCACAATTCCTTAAACGCAAACAACGACAACTACAAAGGTCGGTTTGACACAAGTAGTTACAATTTCAGTACAGCATCATTTCGAAGTGATTCCAAAGAAGGCTCAATCATGTCTAATACTTTACCTCGCTATTTGAGTGGGGATGGAGAATTGCCAACAAATTTCGACACCGCAGATCGTAAGCTTTCGCTAGCGGCGGATCCATTGTCAAATCAACCCTCAGAAAACGGCGATTCCTATGATGATGACGAACCATATGATCCTTATGATTTGCCGAAAACAGAATACATATGTGAAGTTCAAGTTAAATACGACTATCTGTCTCAAGCAGTTGAAGAGTTGACCATAAAGAAAGGCCAAATAATACCAGTTTGGAGTAAAGGAGAAGATGGGTTCGTTTTGTATTTCACAAATTTAATTTTATTATTAATGTTTGTTTTTGTTTCTTCAACGCTACGACAGATGGTGGGAAGGGTCAGCGGTTGAGAATGGCCGAACACGAAAGGGGCTATTCCCGTCAAACTTTGTAACTGTGCTATAGGAAAAAAAATATGCAATACAATTTGTACATCATTTTATCGCCAATCATATTCATCTCTGTTAAACCTAATCCAAAAAGTGGAGTTTAAATGAATCAAGAACCAAGCATTTCCTTTTCCGTTACGTCCTTGAAGACGGAAATGCTGTCTCCAGCTGCTCCAGCAAGGTCAGAAAGAGTGTTATCGAGTGCCTCAAATGATAGTTCAGCAAGTATATCACCCGTGGAACCATTGAAAGAAATCGTAACGGAAGAAAAAATAGCAGTATGCAAAAAATAATCCTGATAATAAATATAGATAAAGGTCGAATTTATTTTTAATTTTTTTCCAACCCCAAAGATTTTATCAGATAGTATGCAAAATGTTTCAACCTTTAGAAAAGTTGTAAATCTTGGTGGAAATCTATTGTTGATACTCGTTTTCAGTTTGCTGTGGCCTTTGTTAGATATCGTTGCATACTTTACACTATTCTTGAATGATCCGGAGCTTCAAGACACGACTTGGGGGCTGTATATAGGTATGTAACCAAGGATATTATTTTAAAATTCTCGAATTTAAATTGGGACAAATGTCATAGTAATTCTGGACCTGGGGTGGAAAGTGATGGTCATTCTTCTACTATACCCTGACATCAAACAACACCACGAAAGATCAACCACAATCCTCACAGTTACATGCATTTTCAGTCTTCTGATACGCATAGGCACCGCACTAATGACACGGATATTCCAATACTATTCACGAAAACGACAACTTGACGAATCGGAATTTTTCAACTACCAAATCGCCTTCATTGCGAATCCGTTGTTGCACTATTGCACAGACTTTGGAGTATTGGTGTTGGCAGTATTCTATATACTGCGTAAGGGTGGGGTAGCGGGGTTAACAAAAGAACAGGTATTGGCGAAATTTTCGACGAGTAACGGGAACGTGGGTGTATCGTCGCTGCTAAATTTCAAACAAATTTCGAATTACAGTTCAAGAGCTGCATTATTACCGCAGACCACGAACCCATCGATACAAATAGAAGAAGAAAAAAATGCAATCGTTCAACCACCAATAGCACCTTCATTACAAATATCACGGATACAAACATACTTAGAATCATTTAAAAAAAGTGCCGACGTCAACAAAAAGACACGTACGGCAGTTGCACATGTAGCATTTCTGTGGATAATTCTTGTATATATTGGGATTTGTGTTGTAATAAATTCTGAACTCCATTCGAACGATACAGAGACATGGCGATTTCAAGCCGTGTTGACCTGCTCTTTGTGGATCCCGTTCGTGTTGTGCGCGATTGTGATGCAGTTGGAGAAATATTTCAAGTTGACGTTTTGTTATAGTGTTCCACATTTAGTTGTATATTTTTGGTTGGTTTCGATTGTGCCAGATTGTATCGGGACTATTTTGGAGAACTTTCAGGTCTGAATTATGCAAAATTCAAAGAAATTTAAATTAATATTTGCTTTTTGATTTTTCATAGAATTTTTATGATTTGTCAAACAAAATCGCTGTATATACTCTTTATGTCGTGATTGTTTACGTTTTCCAGGTTTTTACAATCATGTTTAATATTATCGCTTTCGCTTATCATTTGGAATTTCAGGTGATTGTTTCGGACACCGCAGAAGCAGCGAGCAGTGGTTATGAAGACGTCACTGCCTTTCTATATCCCGTGCAGGTAACATACTCTCCTCCCACGAATTTTGTTTTTCAAAAGAAATAATTTTTTATTAGTTCTTTGACTATTTCTTCAGCCAACTGTTTTTCATATCACTTGACAGTACCTCCAATATATTCTGGATAGTCCTTTCACTCCAATCTGTCTTCCTTGTACTCCGAAACTCGGGGATTCTGCGAGACATATTCCCAAAACTATACGGACTCCTCGCAAACAAAGTCGCAAAAATACTGCCAGTTCTAACCCGCCAAGAAATGTTTGGGTTTTACAATCGTGCTTCGTCACCTTCTTTTTCAACATTGCGGTTATCGCCAACGACACCAAGCGATAAATCATTCCAAAAGAATGAATCATCGAGTTTAATGTTGTATACCGGAACAACGAGTAAGTCGTTATTACCATTTTTTCAAAAACGTTCACGACCAAGGAATATTCTGTATCAAGATATAATTGTTGCACTGCAATACCTGATAGTAGAGTTGATAGTTTTTTTACAAATGCCATTAGCGTATCAAGTATTTTTCACATTCTTTTGGAACGTTTATTTGAAAGGAGGCGAGGAAGATGACGCTGAAAGAAAGATGTTGGGGCAATTGGTGTTTTATAATATCAGGAGACTCGATGATCATTGGAATTTGTCATTGGTGAAGAGATTCGGGATTGTTGGGTTGTTTCGTATTTTTGCGCATGTGCTCACTTTTGTGGTGTTGAAGTATCGTGTAAAGAAAATGGAAGAGTTGGTGTGAATTACTTCTTTATCTCATTTTTTAGTATCATGTGATTTAATTTTTTTTATAGGAAACTATAAAGAGAGGTAAACCTTACAAGATTGATATGTTGGCGATCATGGTCTCAAAAGTCAGTCGTCTTTGGATTCTTTACTACGTGATTGTAGCAAGTAAGAGCAACAATTACAAAAATACTTTATACTCACATTCTTAAACAATATTTATAGTTACAATGGCAGCATCAGGATACAGTGTTCGAAGTCGACTATTCGCTGCCAATAAGCAGATAATCGATGATCTGAACGGTCTTGCAGGACATAATGAATTTACATATGTTAGTTTTTTGCAGGTTGATGTATTCCAGAGGTTATGTTTACAATAAATTAAACCATGGTTGAAATCACACAAACGGTAAACTTTGGGAAAAAAAGAATTGCGGTTGTGCGACGTAAAAAGTTTTTCATCACCTATGGCATCAAACAGCAACGACAAATCGCCCGAAGAATCCGCCGTGTTGGAAGAAATCGGACAGGTTCTACAAAACCTGAAAACTTTGGAAGTAAAGCTTATAATAATCTCTCTGCTAAAATAAATCAACAAAATTGATCCCTCCAATTCCAAAATTTTAGGAAAACGCAACAAAATATCACGCACTTTCAGAACAACTACATGCATTAGAACAATCATGTATCAAAGAAATCTCCAACCAACGTCGGACGGTGAAAGAACTGAAATCCAAAGCATCGAAAATTATTCCGAAAATTAAAGAAAAAAGCGAATCGGACGCCGTCGAAATATCCGATTACGTTTTTGCCATAAACCGAAAATTCCGTCATGTCGAATATCAATTTCCTCGCTCTGCATTGTAAAAAAAAAAAATTCTCCACGTTTTTTTTTTTTTTTTTTTAATTTTTTATTTTTTTTTAATTTTTTTTTTTTTTGTTTTTATTTTATTTTTTTTTTTTTTTTTTTGTTCGCCCTGGTTCCCTGTTCCAAAACTTTTCTTATTTTTGTCGGTTATAATATTTTTTTTCCATCTTTTCCTTATTTTTCAAAAAAAAAATAAAAAACCGGCTAATCTCCCCCCAAAATAAAACACAGAAATTTTTGCATGTGAAGAATATCAACTAGAGGAGCTTCTGTTTTTTTTTCCCCCTACCCCTTTGAATTTGTTTTAACCTTCCGATCTGTTTCCCCGTTTTGATATCAAAATAAATAATTTTTTGTCACTGTTAGACCTTTTTTCATCAAAGTTTGTTTTCGAGGACTCATAAAATTCAATTAAAAAATCCAGTTTTGAGGAAGAATTTTTATTTGGAATATTCTACACTTTTTAACTCGATGGAGAAAAAATTAAGTAATCAAACGAATCAATCATTTAAAACGAACCCCCCAGAAAAAAAAAAATGAAAGAAACAAATACAGCGTTTAAAGAATGGGAAGAATTTATTTCACCCGAGGTGAAGATGGAGGCAGCCAATAAAAGCAAAACCGTTGAAGTAAATGAACTGAATATTAAACGGGAGAGATAAGAATGACAGTTTTGTCTTTTTGTAGAGCGCTGATTATCATTTACCTGATACGATAAATCATCGACAACGAATGTTGGGAGTTTCCACCAAAGTACATATTTTGAAATTATGTAAGCGGATCATGTTAACCTTTCATTATTTAAAGCACATTTGGTATACGGAAGGACTTTATTTACTACTTACGATATTTATTGCTGTCGTAATAGCATTAGTAACAGCCATCGTATATTTTAGGTTTGTAAAAACCGCAAAATATTTTTTTAAAATCCACTTAAAAATAAAAAGTTTTGGAACACTAGGTGAATTACGATATCAGCTCGCAGAATATATAATCACGGAAGATCCATTCACATTATTCATCGCATATGTTGTAAACTCGACAATTATGATTACTCTAGTTGTTGCTAGTTCTTGTTTAATGATTTATGCGGTAACCCCTTTTAATTGAGCAAATTTAAGAATCGCTTATAATAGTTTAACGGGTTTTCTATTAATTCTCTGACAGCCTATGGCAGTCGGTTCAGGCATTCCTGGAGTTATCGCATATCTAAACGGAATCAGAATTCCCGACGTACTCAGTCTCAAAACACTTCTCGCAAAAAGTTTCGGACTGATTCTCGCCGTCTCATCTGGACTCCCGGTTGGACCAACTGGACCAATGATACACGTAGGAGCATGCCTTGGATCTCTAATCACCAGACAACTCCACAGATTCCGTAAATCCAAACAAAAACCTCTGCAGAAGCGATTTGCGAGCATAGACGCAATTGAACGTGATTTTGTCGCCATCGGTGCTGGTTGTGGAATTTCCGCGGCTATGTCTGCACCTATTGGAGGAGTATTATTCGTATTGGAAGAAATTGCGAGTTTCTTTGAGTTGGGAATGTTAAAAAGATTATTTTTTGGTTGTTTTGCGGCGTTTTTCGTTGTGCAGTTGTATAATGTCGCTCAACATACGTATACGGTTATCTCGCAGCGGGCAGGAAATTTGTTATGTAATCACAAGCACATTGGAGTGGTTGATGCTTTTCTGTATGCAATTGTGGGTGTGTTTGGAGGGTTAATTGGTGCAGCATTCAACGCCGCGGTTTGTTGGGTTTCCAAAGATCCTGTAACAAAACCCAAAGCCGAGAAAAATGTAGATTTGGAACGTACGCCGATACTCAATCAAGTGGAAATACCAGCTAAAGAAAAAATTGGAGAACCAAAAGTTTCAACTGCTTACCAGGCGTATGTAAATTCACCAAACTGGTGGAAAGTTCGCAACACAGTTATATTTGCGGTGTTGGTTTCTACGATTCAAATTTTTCTTCCGTATTTTTTCACTTGTAAACCGTTGGACAGTCACGTATTCTTAGATAGTCCATCAATGTGTTTCTCACTTGCGAATGAGCGACAGTTGTTTGAAGGTATCGCATATATCGCCGGGAAAGGAATCGATTCTTCAGTATTCAAAAGTCAGGATTCCTGCTTGAGGTTTTCTCGTGAGCAAAGTGTGGAAAGTGTTTTGGAGAATTCCGCAGGGAAACAAAAGGAAGAGCAAAATTTAGAACAAGAACATGAAGAACAGGCTCGTGAAGAAGCCTTTGGACCTTCCGATGAAAATAATGAAGAAGAAAGATCTTCAAGTACCAATATTTTGGCACCGCCTCAGTCAACGTTCGTTCCCTACGGTCGAACCGGAGTAAACTCTCGCAGAAATTTGCTGGAAAAGCGGTCTATAGCTGAATTGGTTGGACTGACACCTCAAACTCAGTCAAAATGGGATGGCTGGTCATCCGGCTTCCCTGGGATGGGTGAGAGATCAAGACAAATAGTCAAAAACTACGCAATAACCTTTTTTTTATATCTCCTTTAACAAATAGAGGCGGTTGGATACGTTTTACCGATCCCAATACCAGGAGCGTATAACATCTGCAAAGATAACCAATGTCAACTGACGAGTGCTAATATCAGCATCTCAAACAACATGACTACAACAATAAAAAATCAAAACTCTACGTCAAAGCTTCTCCCATTTTCTGGAGTACCAGTATCTGTAAATTGGGCAATGCGGTACACATGTCCGAAAAATTATTACAACCCTATGGCGTCTCTTATCCTGAACCCAATGTCAAGAGCTGTAAGACTACTTTTCCTTCGCGGCGCGCCTCTAATTCTCGAATTGCCGGTGTTGATTACGTTTTTCTGCGTGTTCTTTGTAATGGTTGTTCTGAATTTTCAATCTTTTCTTCCCGGCGGAACCATTCTCCCACAACTGCTTCTAGGGGCAACGTATGGTCGGATTATCGGTATATTTGGCGTATGGGTGAATAAGATTCTGTGCTCAGAATGGACTTTTTTGCCAAGCATTGCTTTATCGCGAGCAGATACACCAAAATGGGCGGAAACTGGAGGAAGTTGCTTGACTGTGTGTAAGTCGACGCCGGATCCTTCACGATATGCGCTGGTTGGGGCTGCGAGTATCTGGGGAGGGATTAATCGTTTGACTTTATTTGTTGCGATGGTTATGACAGAGTTAACAGGTAATATGAATTTTTTTCCTGAAAAAAAAAAAGCGTTAGCTGATCACTTTGCGATTTTTTCAAGATGATCTCGGTCAAATTCCACCGATGATTATTGGAATCTTTTTCGCTGTTCTGGTTGGCAATCGTATAAACAAAGGTGAATATCACTTTGTTTTTATTCTGATAATTTGAATCACCATCATTTCTTTTTTTTGTTGTAGGATTGTTCCAAATGTTAATTAAGGTAAAAGGGTGGCCATTTCTCGAGCCTAATGCTCCATTCAACTATGAATCAGTATCATGTGAATCGATAACCAAGAATCAAAGTGTAATTTCTGTGCCTCAAGCATGCTCAATATCGAAACTGAAGAGTATTCTATCACACCCTTATCCTGTTTATCCCGTTGTGAATTCCGAAGAGGATAAGAAACTGGTTGGATATATACTTCGAAAGCGACTGGTTCAAATCGTGTTCGACATGACTGTAGATGAGCCAGAAGGGAAATCTAATAAGCAAGAAATACTAGGCACAATAAAGACAACCAAACTGGATAATTCTGACGAAGCTAATTGGATGGACGTTGATTTTGAAGGTTTGGAGAAATCAACAAAGAATGCTGATGCAATTGCCAACATTGATTTGGGCATTTCTGCGAGCACACAATCGCTAGAATTTGAACCAACTATAAGTAACAATGAAAAGCAGACGGATGAAAGTTTGAATTTGAATCTATATCAGCATATGGATCTCAGCCCGCTGACAATACAGAGCCAAGTGTCTGTCGCAAAGGCATACAGCTTATTTCGACGAATGGGGTTGAGACACTTGCTGGTGGTGAACGGCGAAAACCAAGTTATTGGAATTATTACACGACGAGATTTGGCATATTTTAATTTAAAAAGGTTATAAGGAATTCTCCGGAAATTTTAGAAACTTTAAATATGAACCAAAACATATTATCCAATTGCCAAAAAATTAAGTTGAACTTATATTATTTTCACCAAAATCTGAACGACATAAGGTTCAAATTTATAATTTCAATTGTCCCAAGAATTAAGAAAATGCCAAAAACCACCATAAACCCAATCCAAACCTTTCGCAATGTTTTTCTATAAACCTCCTGCGAAATTAACCACGCAAACATGCATAAAAGTAAAATTGAAAAACTGGTGTAAAGAATAAGTGCAATGCCCAAGAGAATAAAAATTGTCGTTTGTCCGAAAATAATGGAAACGGTGATGGAACCGGCAATGATTCCGAAAATCAACATTAAGATCAAGGAGGATACACTGACCGTCATTGTAACCGAGTCCAGAATATTTAGCACTAGAGGAATGGGTAGTGCATTGGTCGATGGAGTTTCATTGTCCGCTTCATCATTTTTTTCGTCCGCTTCGGTGGTTTCCACAGATTCAGAGTGTTTGCGACGACGAATAATACAAACCAACGCCGCAATACCTAGTCCAATGGCAAAGATAATTGAAAACTCTTCCATCGCCAGAAATATAAATACAAGAAGAATCGCATCTAATCCAGCCATTGGAAATGCGGTGAAAATTTCTCCCAAAGTGATTCGCTGCACGAAGGAATCAGAAGAGAAAACTGGACCAGAGTACCGAACCGTTAAAAATGGTGCAAGAATAGGTTCATCTTCAGTATTTACGAACGCGAGAGTGTTTTCATCAAGTCCGGGTACTTCGACCGCTTTAAAGGAAAGCCGACTGCCAAATGCTAAAACGTCAATTGTTGCATTCGCGAAGGATGATGGAGCAACTACAACTACCGCTCCCGTGACTCCTAAGAGTGAGGCGATTTTGGAAACACCGGTTGGTGAAGACCTGCGACTGAGAAGGTGCGAAGGAATTTTCGAAATTGAAGACTTAAGCTTATCATCGTTTGGAATTTGCGCAAATTTACTACGAATCGAAGCTTGATTGCTGATTTCTGGATGTAGCTGTACGATAAGGTTGGTCACATCAATCACACTCGGCACGAAATCACCAGAACTGGTCAAGACACCACCTTCGTTTAGCGAAGGAACGAACCAAGCGTATGTGTTAAATCCTGGAATATTTCCACCTGAGAAAGCAGACAGATCGTTAAAAACTTAAAAATAAATATGATTTACAATTAGTTACCTTTCGTAACAATGTGAACTCCCTTG
This sequence comes from Nowakowskiella sp. JEL0407, assembly GCA_027600645.1. Taxonomy (NCBI): domain Eukaryota; kingdom Fungi; phylum Chytridiomycota; class Chytridiomycetes; order Cladochytriales; family Nowakowskiellaceae; genus Nowakowskiella; species Nowakowskiella sp. JEL0407. The sequence continues at coordinate 17,231 of JADGJK010000114.1, read as the reverse complement.
TAATTAATAATCTCCCACAATTTCGCAAATCCTCCTCGAAAGAGTTTCCCGTTTCCTTCCAAAGTTCTTGAAATCTCGAATGTTTCCGGTTTCTTGAAGATTGCCGAACTATTAACCAGGTGCGCTGCCATAAAACGGGCCTGAATATTTAGAACTCGATTAATCAAAGATCATATAGGCCGAAAACATAAGAAAAGCATACCACATCCTCGGTAGAAGCTATAACATCCCCAGCAGACTTTGAAGTCACCGTGTAAGGTTCGTAACTAGAGGAACTCGAATTACTGCTAATACAAAGATCTTTAAAGAAGCCGCTATTGTTGATATCGTTCGTAAACCCAAATTTTACATCTTCGATTCGTTTTCCTTGTTCAAGGAATATCGGCGCCAGCATTTCACGGAGGTAAGTGACCAGAGGTTTCTGGGAGATTTTTTCCACTACCGCACCAAGAAGTAACACTCCTGCATTTGAATAAGCGATGGCGTCCCCCGGATTGCCCATGTACCTTGTAAACGTTGATTGGAAATAAAACGTCTCAGATTCCGAAAGATTCATATTCTTTGTTAAAAGTCCAAATATTCTATCTTCCAAACCGATTCGATGTTGAAGGTAGTCGAGAATCGTTGGTTCCTGCCCGGAAGGTGAAGATTTAAGTATACCAGAAAGTTCAGGGATGTATTGAGAGGCGTGATCGTTTAATGACAGTTTTCCCTGGTCGATTAATTGCATGATGGCCGTAGATACATAAATTTTCGAAACACTCGCGATTCTCCAGAGGGAATTTGATGAGGCAGGGATTTTTGTTCCAGAACTCGAAGAACATGATCCATGATAAAACGAAGTGAAATTGAAAGCATTTGTTCCGGATTCATTGCGATTTACCGAAAAGTACGTGAATCCTAGCGCGTCGATTCCCGTGGTCGTTTTCAGTTTCAAGAAATAATTATTCAGAGCATCGGGTTTTTGTCCAAGCGTCGAGGAAGAGAGTAATACGATGAGGATGAATATCGAAAGTTTAAACATTGTTAAGTGATATACCAAGATTGATTGAAATGGCCGGAATGACCCCAACTTAAAAAAAACTTGTTCCGCATTTCGGCGGCGCTGCTTTTCGAGGCTGGACGTTTTACAATCATTCCACGTGCTTGTGCTTGCTGTTATTCGTCGATCAATCCTAATGTTTCCTCATGATCCTAAAGTAAATTACCTTAAGAAATCGTGCTGAGTCAAGCAGTGCTGCGGACTCAGCTATTTTGGACATTAACGATCAATAATAATCTTCAACTTCAACTTTTAATCAATTTTCACTCTAATTGTAAAAAAAAAAACAACAAAAAAACTCCCCTAATTTTAAATAAAGCGGTAATTTTGAGAAATGGGAACATGAAAAAGTCCTGTTCTCTGCCTGGCTATAACAGCTGGATGGACGAACCAAAATCGAAACAAAAATTATTTTCCAAGTGGGTGATTTGCGAACCCAGACGCAACATCGAAATGATCAGATTTCGGATTGTCAGAAGAATAACTCGCATTGGAAACCACAGCGAGTTTCTTCGAGTTGGAAATGTTGAAAAGATTATTATATTTCTCGTTTGTTTTGCAGTGTATTTTGTTATACAAGAACAATATACTGTTTAATGTCGCTCAACATGCGCGTACAGTCATTTCGCAGCACAAAAAATTCTGCTATGTAATCATATCGCACGTTGGAGTGGTTGATGCTATTTTAATCGCTGCTGCTGTGTGTTTGGACTCGAAAGTTTGGGATTGAAAACTGGTAACCATTTGCTTGAAATATTCTTTGGGGCTAAACGGTGAAAACGAAGCTGATGAAGTTATTACACTGGGAAGATTTGGCATACTTTAACTCGATTAGAAAAGAGATTGCTGGACTCGCAATTTGACAACGCAGTTGACTCTGAATGTTCAAAATACCAACAGCCGAAGAACGAGCCGCTTTACAGAAAGAGAAGGAGAAGAAACTGAAAGATCTTGAAAATGAAAGAATCGGCAGAAATTTGTCGAAGATTACGGAAAACATTAACAGTGCTTCAAGCTCGGAAGTTTCCACCCACATAAACCCTGTCACTCCCAAACCTTTATCAACTCCACCCACTATATCTTCTGCTTCAACTAGCACTATTACAAACGTTTCTCTAGTCGCTATTACAGTACCAACTGCGACCAGCAATTTCAATCCATTTAATTCAACAAAACCAACTTCTACCAGTGCTACAGCTTCAAGCACGAACGTCAACCAGACGACTAGTGCGACAAATCTAACTGCTCGACAATTGTCCTCGAATAAGATTTTAATTAATCCTTGCCAAAAGGGAAACAAATTGCTGGAACATATCAGAAATGTTCGGTGCGAATTTAGTGATATAGTTCCTGATTTTGAAGTTGGTTTTACATCCTGTATTCTATATTTAAGGTAACTTTGGCAAAAAAATATAAAAAAAAGAAGGCATTTGAATCTCTCTTCCCGCAGCTTGAAATATCATCGTTTACACCCCGAATATATTTTTACACGAATGAACCAATTGGCTAATCGATATGTTCTTCGTGTCATTCTTATTCTGGCCGATATTGTGCTTATTTTTTTCTGTATTTGTGATTTATAATTGAGTTTCGCTTGAATAGGACAATCCCCAGCACGCAATTCGAGAGATCACTAGACCATCAATCTACAATAATTTTGCTGTTGTAATTGCATGGAATATTGAAGAGGCGGGAAAATATATAGAGACTTTTAAGGCATTTGAGAATAAACCTCCTGATATGATCAAAGAACGAGTAGATTCCAGTTACTTATCGAAGGTAAAAAGTTCGCCATCTTTGTCCGGAATAAGATTATTTATTAAACGCAATGAACAGGCGAATGATTTCTTAACTCAGGTTAAATCTGTGAACAAAACCGATGTTCTTACGTTGCTTTCCAATTTTGGGGTAAGTTTTAGTATGATGTTCGATCTTTTATGCTCTAAATATATATATTTCAGTCCATTCAAAGCATAATGAATGCATCAGCGGATGAAATTGCGATGTGTCCTGGCTTGGGACAACAAAAAGTTTGTTTTCTCTCAGGCACCAAAGCAGTGATTTGTTTCATATTTTATTTAAACCAGGTTAGAAGATTACAAGAGGCGTTTGATCAACCGTTTGCCCTACAAAAGATTTGATGTAACATGATTCCGGAAAATTTTGATTGGGAATAAATGGTACCACTTAAGATTGGCCAGTGGTAGCATTAATCCAAATATATGAAATATGCTACCAATTGCTGTAGCTGCACTTTCTCTCGAAGCTGGAAATATCACTTTTAGCACTGTTATTCTTTGCAAGGCGTTGCATAGATTATTTGTTCGGCGAATTGAGATCAATATAGCTTTCAACCGTCGAAAACGTTTCCTCTTCAGCACCTTCTTTATCCTCTCTCTAGTGAATGCTGTACTCACATGGTCACTGTTAGTTGTCAGATTTTGCGTTCATGTCACGATATTCAGCAAGGATGATTACGTTGGAAAATTTTTGGACAATATAAACGATGTGCAGGTACAAACGGTGTTGTCTTTTATTGGTGGATACATACTTCGAATAAACAGTATTGCATCATCTTTATATTGTTCCGGTTGGAGTTTTTTAAGGAATTTTTCAAACTTTTTAGTGGTAACGTATCCATGGATGATCCTAAATCGATATTACCACGTTTTATCCACGTCTACGAATAAACTTATTTGCTTGATTGTCTATCGCGTTCTCTTAACTCTGTCAGTTGCAGCGGCGCTCGCATCCACGGTCTCTTACTCCCTCACTTTAGTCGATCCAGAATTTAGATCAAAAAATACCATAGTTTGTGGCGCGAACCTGATATTTATCGGGCTTTTGGATGTTGGAATAAGTACCAAAATGGTTCTGGTCACGATTGAAAGTAAAGCGATGTTGGAGCAATGTCTCCAAAGTGTGCAAACGGAAAGCTTTGACTCAACTAGAATTGATACCGATAATAGTGTTTCAGAAGGTATTTATAGATATTTTTTTCTTCTTTTCGACATATTTGTTTGAAAAGTATGAACAGCAAAGAAGAGACGACAAGAACGAAGAAATATGACGAAGTTAAAACTCATATTTCTATTCAGTATAGTAGTGAGTGCGGATTTTGCTGGTTGCGTTATGCTCATTTTGCAGCTATACGTTAAGCAATGGAGTGATGTTAGAGGTGTGATTGAGGTCTTCTCACAGCAGGCAATCGGATTGCATTTTGCTGTGGGATGGTGGTTTCTTGATTTCTATAGATTTTTCCAGTAAATATTACATCTATCATATCACGATCGAATTTACAACTAGAAAATATTATTATGTGAAAGTAAAAAAAAAAAACACGCAACGCAGATTAGTTTAGCAATTTTATCTACAAGTAATGTAAATTCTATTTGTGGCTGAGCGGGTCAGCTTATCCAAGTGGTTACGGAGCTGCACTTGAAATGCAGTGTGCTCTGCACGCGTAGGTTCAAATCCTGCAGCTGACGCTTTTTTTGGTTGTTTCGTTTTATTTCTTGGTTTTTTTTTTTTAAATTTTCTCTACTATTTTTTGTGTTGCACTTGAAAATGAAATCACAGAACAATATATTTATATAGATGTATCGCAATTATTCGTTATGATAATAATAATATTGCACAAATTCATTCATTTAAGGGTTTGCCAGAGAGCGGATTCCCAGAAATATATCGATCCGTTGGCGAAACGGGCGACGCAACGTACGCAGTTGAAACCGATGAATACGGAGTCGAAAGTGAACCCTTCGTGAGCGAATTCGGCGGGATGCGTAAATAGTTTAGCATAATATTATTCGTATTTGAGCGACGGCCGTCTTGTATCGATTCAATTTCATATGATTCCGTCTCGGTAAGTCTCTCCAAAAAGTTTTGATTGTAGAATTGTACCGATTCATTTGCGTTTCGGCTTCGATCGATGCTACGTTCAAAGGAAAAATTGTTTTCTCTAAACTTTAATCGTGACCGAACTTCGCTGAGTCGTTGGAAGAACGAATTTTGACGGCTTTCATTTGAATCTGCTTCGATGACGGACAATTGGTTATTATCGTAGTGGAGTTGCGAATTCACAAAGTTTTTCGTGTAAAACTCTGGTGGAATTGAATCCATTGTGGTGTGGACGATGGGATTGTTGGGAGGATCCTGGGCAGTTGAAAATGTTTTAGAATGTTTTGCTGTTGATGGGTTGCTGCTTTTGTTGGTATAGGCCGCGTAGATTTTGCAAACGCAAACGATCGTGGTGCATGTTAATGTAGCGAAATTTACCGTCAATCCATAGAGTAAGAAGGAAAACTGCGGATTTGCATCTCGAAAAATCATATAAATAGGGAATATAACGACGGCGACAAAGCCTGCAAAAAATATATGTTAAGCGATGTCAAGAGTTGAACCTATTTCATGGATATGCATACCTGCAGAGTAGGCAATGAAAGGCAGAAAAACTGTCTCTCGAAATATTGAAGGAGCTTTCCTGCACAATACTGCAATTACAATCGTGCCCAAAACTAGTAAGAAATTGAACACGCATAGAAGTGTTAATGCTACGGGGTCCGTCATTTTACATTGCGTTATAGGAATCGAAACGTTGAATTGATCCGTAGTTTTCGTGTCTAGCGTGACGGTTCTAGTACGAGGATTATATGTAAGTTCAACCACAAGCATTAGCGCCGTTTGAATGAGTACGAGTGTTCCAAGCATGTAAAGCAAGTGAACATCCGAAATAAATTGCCTTCGAGTTGCAGATCGTGATCCATTCAATACGCTATTGATATCAGGAAATAAAGCTATTAGTGATCATCAAATTCTTTTTTCTTGCATCACCTGAAAATTCGATAAAGTTTTACAGATATGGAACCAAATGCCAATACAAATCCATAAGCAAACAGCCAAGTGTGAAGGGTGCAATTAAACGACGCTGTGTCTCCCGCTCTAGCGATGACTGAAAAGTGCAACAAGATCCCGCCGCACAGGAAAATATGATTGAAGAGAGGGCTCTGTGAGGTTAAAAATGAAAAAACATCAAAAACGGTCCAAACAAAGTTTCCTTACAGATGCTCTGATGGCAGAGTGATTTCTGTAATAATGTAGTCCTCCACAAAAGATCAAGCAAGCCAATATCCCAAATGCACTAAAAATTATCATCACCACACCCGAGACAGATTGAACCACCACATAAGGACAGTCGACAAACTGATTTGTGGGCAATTCGATTCGATTTGAGACATCTGTGTTGTTGACCGCGCATCCGTCTTCTGGTTTCCAGCTAAACTTCACCTGGAGAGAGTTATTTGTCAAGCACGTGCTGGTAGTAACAATCCAATTAGATTGGTCGCACGATTTTGCTGTAAAATACGAATTAGAGATAAGATGACATTAAAATCGATCATCAAAAAAAACCAACCAAAGACATTCTTGAAGTATCTGCACGCATTATCAGCCGCAGCTTCCATTGTCGAATTATTGTAAAAGATGTCTCTCAGAAACTGTCGGATAGGTCGTGATTTTGCATTTTCCAGCAAATTGATCTGCGGAAACGTTTCGCTAGGCCACTGAATCGGTACAGCATTTTTCAATGCGGATCGAGCATACGCCCATTCTTCGGAACCCCAAGGTTCTATATTCACCATACTATCATACGGTGGCGGTGATCCGGTAGCAAGTCCGATCTGAGTCAGGTATTCTTTGGTAGGGTCAACAATGGTCGTCAGCAATTGCCACGTCATTCGTTTATCCTTTGTAGTGTTCATCATCATCAGCCCGCTTCCACCGAGAAACGTAGTTCGTCCTGGAACAAATGCAGTTGCAAGCTGATTTGCGGGATTCGAATAATTTACGCCTAATAATTTAAGAAAAATCAAAATAATGTGTAAACGATGCAAATAGGCTCCTTACCGAGACGCTGACTGTTTAGAATGGTTCCATAAAAGAATCCCGGTATATCCGCAGGACACAAATTTGAAGTGGTATCGGTTGCGTTTTTCGTACAATACAAGACTGCATTTGCGCGCTTCATTCTTCCAATGGTGTTGTTGAAATTAACAAGAAATCGGGGATCGGAAAGACCGCAATATGGAGTCTTTGAGCGAATATCGAAGAGCTTCAATCCCCAGCTGTTGAACATAGTCGCGATTAACTTCATTTCTTCGGAATAATCATCCTGAAATTTCAAGGCTGGCGAATTCGTTTTCGAAGTAACATTGATGGCTAGATCAGAAAAAGTATCCCACGTCCAATTTCCCTGGATGCCGCGAACGAATGTGCTTAGATAATGTCCGGTTGGTGGTAGAGGTGAGTTGATCTGATCGAGGGTGGTTTTATTGAAGAACATCACTCTGATATCTGAAACCATCGGAATAGCCTGAAGTTTGGAAGAGATCACGTAGTCATAGAAAGTCCCTTTCGTCATGTCATCACGTATAGAAGTACCGGTTCTCTCATAAAATTCAAGCACCCAATCGTCCAATGGCTCATTTTGGTTTATCCTCGCAATGATTTGGGAGGTTCCGATTACAATGATATCAGGGCACTGGTCGTTCGCAGTCCTATTTTCAGGACACGCGGTAAATTCTGCGGACGGCATATCCTCCCACGGTCTTAATCTAATGATCACTTTATAAGACGGATTCCGATAACAAAACTCTCGCGCAGCTTGAGCGATCGTCATAGTAACCTAACAACAGAACATCATTACAAACTACACCTTGACAATACAAATTGGCAATACTCCATCTTTATCGGCTTTTTTTCCTGCAGTAAAAAGAAAGTGTGTTTATTAAACATATTAAACATGATTCAGATTCAAATAAGTGTTAAAACCAACCATATGGTGACCAAATCTCTAAAATTTTCGACCCCGTTCCAGCGATATAATATTTTATCCCTGTTGATTCATTGTAATAATATTGTCTAAAACGAAACATCACCTTTTTCTTTAGCAAGAAATAACAAATAAAAGCTCCAGACAGACAGTACCTGAATGGTATATCAATGATTTCAGAAGTATTTCTCAAGGCTTTCAAAGGAACGTTGGCTATAACCGACTCTGGTAAACTTATATTTCTCGGCTGACCAAGAGAAACAGCGAAAAAGAACTGCACACAAACAAACAGACGGAGGAAACTAACGCCGGTCATTTTTTTCGGGGAGTATGGTATAGGATGCGAGTCTAGAAACTCTGTGAAAGTCAAATAATGGGTCTAGATTTTTTGTGGATGTCTTTTTTTTATTTTCCTTGGTGGGATGCATTGTTGCGACACTGTTGTTTTTTCATGCACTGCCCGTCTGTGTCACCGATGTTCTTAATTAGGAAAGTGCTTTCCTTTCAGGCGTCCGCTGACTTGGTTTCTTAAACAAATTAAATACACACATTCCGATAATCAATTATTTGATTGTCCTTGCTATATATTTTAGTAAATGGTGAGAATCTTCTCTGAGGAGCTCTCATATATTAAATAAAGGGTGTGTAGATCTCCGTTGATTGCTCAGTATCAAATATTTTTCCGGAAATCTGAGATTGATTCAAATTGTATCTTTTAAAATTTTTTTGATGGTTGTAAATTCGAGAATTTCAAAAAAAATAATATACATGCTGTATCTAATATTTAAAAGAGAAAATGTGTTGATTAACAGAAAAAAGAAAAATACGCTGCTTTACAGCTTTACAGAGCCAAAAAAAAAAAGATAAGATACCAAAAAATAAGATTCATCATATTGGTGTATATGACGGAGCAGTAGATCCTACCACAAAATCGTCCATTGATGTGTCAATAACGAAATGTTGTTGCTGTGGATCTGATTTCGAGACTCGATGCATACTGTTTGATGTTACTTCCGAATCCGGAGAGGTCGCTCGTTTGAGCGCATTCCGTACGTTCAGATCATCAGTACTTCCTCGAATACTTTCCAGAGTTGGAAAGACGGAACCTTGACTGAAATTTCGTAAACGGAAATAATGTGAATGTGAGCCTCTAGGTGATTGCGGAGAACCGAGGAATGAGTGGGGTGACTGAGGTAAATAAGTGCTATCTTTTGAAAGTGATTGGGGTGGAACTCTCGGGGAATAATCTTGCGGAGAGGTACTAAGATTATGCAGCTCTACATCCTCTCTAAAAGGTCGACGAATTGAAGCTTCCGATAGATTGTGCGTGCTCAAATCGAGATTTTTATTTTTCCGATCCATTCGTTCAACGCTCCTTTCAAACGAAAAATTACTCTCGTTAAATAACACTTGCGACTTCGTTGGATGCGCATCGAAATCCGACGGCTTTAACTGCAAATCGTTCTCAGTCAACTCCAAATTCAATAAATTTCCGTTAACGGATTGTTTGCGATGCTTCACACCAGAACTGAGCAGATCTTTCGTCGATGACGTGTGTCGAGCAATCAACTTTTGAGACCCATTACCTGTTTCGAAAGTTAGCTGATTTGATGATTTGTTCGTGGACTGTTTTGAGCTTTTGCTTTGATATACGAAGGCAGAGTATATCTTTGAAACGCTAAAAATCGTCGTGCAGCTTAACGTAGCAAAGTTCACCGTTAAACCGTACACCAGGAAGGCTAATTGTGGAGACGTATCTTTAAAGCTCTCGTAAATGGGTACAATTACGATAGATACGAATCCTTGATTCAAGAAAAGGTTTAAATTGCATTTGATAAAAAAGCAAGGAAATTATAATCACCTGCTGCGTACGCTATGAAAGGTAGGAAGCTCGACTCTCGATACATCGAAGGCGCTCTTCTCGCAATTATTGCAATCACGCAGGTGCATAAAACCAAGACAAAACTAAACACATACAGTAATGTTATAGGAACAATATGCAGCGTCGAACAGAGCCGGATCGGAACAATCACTCTGATTTTGTCGTTTGTAGTTTTGGAAAGATACTTCATCTCGACTTTAGAAGCACTAACAAACTGAAGAGCCATCATTAAAGCCGTTTGAAGCACCATCAGGAAACCAAGAAGGTAGAGAAGGTGAAGATCTGAAACAAACTGCTTTTTGATTGCAGAAGTCGCGCCGCTAAAGATGCTACGAATGAATGCATTTAGGTCAAGTTCAATTTCTTACTGAAAACACCATAGATACCTATATATGCGGTATAATTTTACAGAGATTGATCCAAACGCCAAAACAAAGCCGTATGCCAAGAACCACACATGAGCTGTACATGACCAAGTCGTCGTATCACCGACGCGAGCGATCACAGAAGCATGTAACAGCATCGCTCCAACTAAAAAGATGTTATTGAATCGTGGGCTCTGTAACGCAAGGATTAGCTTCATTTGACCAAATTTTCTCAATGAGAACTTACAGAAGCTCGAATGGCAGTATAGTTTCGATAGTAATTAAGTCCTATCAGATAAATGATGCAAGCCAGTATTCCGACAGAACTAAAGAAGATCATTCCAGTCCCGGCCAAAGATTCGGTAACCACAAATGGGCATTCAATGGATTGCGACGTTGGTAACTCTTGGCGATTATGTACATAAGAATTATTTATCGCGCAACCGCTCGTTTCATTCCACTTGAAAATCAACGGGAGCGAATTATTACTCCAGCAATTTCCAGGTGTTGGAATCCAATCTTCCTCAGAGCATTGTTTCGCTAATAATGAAAATTTAAAACTTAAAATTGCAAAGGAGCGAGGAAATTCCAAGTTACCAAAGATGCTATTAAACGAATCACATGCATTTTCAGCTGCAGCTTCCAGCGGAATCTTGTTATAGAAATAATCTCTCATAAACTGCCGCATCGGTCCAGGTTTCGCATCTTCCAAAAGACTCAGCTGCTTAAACGACTCACTGGGCCATTGTATTGGCACTGCGGTTTTCAGTGCGGAATTCGAGAACGCCCACTCGTCGTGACTCCACGGTTCAAGTTCGCTTATACTGTCATAGGGCGGGGGAGAACGATTAGCTAATCCGATTTCGGTGATATATTCATTTTTAAAGTTCACGATTGTTGCCATCAAATCCCACGTAAGAGTCTTATTCTTTGAAATCTTTGTCATCATCATCCCGCTTCCACCTAGAAAAGTTCTTCTGCCTGGCACGAACGCGGATGCTATCTGATTCGTTGGCTTCGAATAATTCACGTCTAAATTTTCAAACTAGTTTTAAAAAAAGGGAAATGCACTTTCGATATTGCAAGAATCACCAACCTAAACGGCTACTATCTAGAATAGTTCCGTAAAAAAATCCCGGAACCTCAGTCGGGCATGGGTCTGTATCTGCTTCGGTTCCCGTCTTTGAGCAATACGTGAATGCTTTCGCTCGAGTCATATTTCCGATCGTATTATTGAAGTTGAACAAAAATTCTTTATCCATTAACCCACAATAGGGAGACTCGGCGTGAATATTAAACAATCTCAATCCCCAACTATTAAATAACGTAGATAGAAACTTTAATTCCTCTCCGTAATCATCTTGCAGTTTAAACGAAGGTTTATTTGTAATGCTGGTGAGATTAATTGCTAACGACGTGAACGCCTCCCACGTCCAATTTCCATAGCGACCCCCTCTGACATAGCTGCTTGGGTATTTTTCAGTCGGTGGGAGAGGAATTTTTGCCGAGTCCAAGAGAGTTTTATTCACATACAAAACGCGGATATCGGAAACCAACGGTATAGCTCGAAGTTCCGATCGTATAACATAATCATAGTAAGTACCTTTCGCCATCTCATCTCTAAGCGAAATTCCGGTTTTTTCAAAAAATGTTTGAACTGCATCATCAAGAGGCTCGCTGTCGTTTGCTTTCGCCGCGATTTGCGTGGTCCCGATAACAATGACGTCCGGACATTGATCAGTGACCGTGCGCTTCTCTGGACAGGGGTTTATGGGATTTTTTGGAATCTGATCCCAGGTCAAGAGTCTGATTATCACGCTGTAGTTGGGGTTGTTGTACACGAACTCACGCGCAGCCTGAGCGAGCGTGATGCTAACCTGTTTAAAAAATCAAGATATTATCAGGTTGATTGAAATTATGATTAGTCTTACACCATCCTGATTGCTACCACTCCCTGTGTGCAAAGTAAATTTAATATATGCCAGTGTGGTGAAAACATACGAAAGGTAATTTACCATAAGGAGACCAAACTTCTATGTAATTCGAAGAAGAACCAACCAAATAATAATTTAGACTTTTCGACTGATTATATGAATATAACCTTAACGGAACAGAAGTAAATGCTCCAATTCCTCTGAAAACTTTACAATGTCAAAGTACCTGAACGGGACATTAAACACCAGTTTTCCACTATTATCATAGCCGGCCACGGGTATATCGGCAAAGTACGGTTTTGGAGGGGAAATAACTGCCAGAGGTTGTGCGATACTTATAGACAGAACGAGAAACAGAAAAAGAAACATTGTCATAGAACGTCGGGGCGCGGGACAGCGCAATGCAAACAAACGCAAGGCCATAAAAGTACAGCGAGCGATTTAAAACCAAAAGAAATACAGTATTGTGTTGCCCAGAACACCGAAAATTTTAGAATGTTGTATAACCATAGCCATTCCCCACTACACCCGCTGACGTAATTCGCACGATTGAATCGTTGTTATTTGCCAGAATTGCGCTGTGGGGAGGCTCAAAATTCTCTTAGTATACATATAGACATTTATGACCAGAAACGTGGTTATGATTAGAGATCCGTGCATTATTGAAGAAGACACACCAGACACAAGAGAAGGGGCGCATGATGTCGACAAGTTGTACCTGTTTGGAGTTGTCTACTAATGCAGGTGTGAAAGCGACGTGCGGAGATTTATGTCATAGTGAATGTGGGAGTTTCCGCTTTAGATTTAGTGTGTTTATTTTAAGAACGATGCAATGTTTCAATGGGACCGACGATTGAAGGCGAAATATTGAATCGACCAAGAAATTTGCGTAAAAAAGAGCGATTGTCACAGGAAAAGTTGGAAAGAAAAAAGAATTCACAAATACCGAAACCAACGTGAGAATTCCATCATAGACGTTGCGACGCAAGGGAAATAGAATTTTGGACGAATGAGAATGCTGCGCAACCATGTGGTGGGGTTTGTGATATGTGCAGGTATTCGTGCGACGTGGATACACAAGGGATGATTTCCAGAAGATTTTTCGCTGTCCTCTGTTGTCTGCTGCTGTCGCCGCTCCTCGCGTCCGCGCAGACGCCCTTGCCGAATGAATTGGCCCAAGTCCCCATCAAGGCCTACGATCGCTCCCTGCCCGTTTCCTTTCTTTACGACATTGCAATATCGTATGAGTTTTTTGTTTCTTATCTACCCGGCGATTCTCACTTTTTTTTGACTAGACAATATTCGGTTAACAATAGCAATATAACTTCATATTATTTAGTCGGTGATGGTTCAAATTTTATGGAAATTTGGTCTCCTTACGGGTTTGATGAACCAATTGACGGGGTAAAGCTTTGTTATATCGCATAGGAAAAATTTCGGAATATTAAATTTGTTTTTACCAAGGTTACGGTGTCAATTGCTCAAGCAGCGAGAGAGTTTGTGTTTAATAATAGAAATTATACAGTCATTGTGCGACTAGTAGATTGGGCGTCGATTGTCGTCGAACCGTTAGCACCATGTCCTCCGAATCGAACGCCAAAAGATAGATGTCCGGATATAATAGTTCTGGGAACCACTCAAATTGCATCCAGAATGAACGCAAATAAGCCATTGGATGATTATATGGGGAAATGGTTTCAGGATACAGGAATATCGTTACGGGACGATATGTCCAAAGGATGCTTTTATGATTACATGGTAAAGTCGAAATTTCAGGCAATCCCGCTCGTTTCCGACATACGAGTGCTATTTTTAAACAAAACAACTTTTAATCGGCTTAATGTTCCCCTCCCCCCACCGGGCTCAGATACGTACAAGACCGGTGTTAATGGTTCTTGGAATTGGGATGCCCTCACCACGTTGGCTTTACGGATAAAACAAATCACAAATGCGACCACGTTTCGATTCGCGAGCGGGTACCATGAAGAATTCAAATTATTAGCGTCGATGATGCGAAGTTGGGGCTTGAGAATGTTTAAAACTCAGGAATCTACGCCTTACTGTGGATTGAAGAATAAGGATTTTCTTCAGCATTTCAATAATACTATTCTTAAATTGTATCGAGAAAATGCGATATTTTACTGCTCGTCGAACCCTAATCCTTATCCTTTACGAGCGTGTAACGAAACGACGGTAATGGATCGAATTAATGCTGTGGAATTTTCGACGATCATAGATTATGAGGATATTAAACGAGGTGCGACTCTGGGTCGAAGTGAAGTGATCGAGGGTTTCGTACCAGGATCAACAACGTTTCTTGGTGGAGGAGGAATGCTGATGACCAATATTACGTCTAATTCGGACAAAACCTGGGAATTAATGAGTTTTATATTCGATTCGCGAAAAATATATTTAACTCAAATTGGATTATTTGCGAGATCCCCACCACCATACGAAAGCATCGCGACCATCTCTCCGTGGAACTCGACGGAGTGGACTTTTGCTATTAATGCGTTAAAGACCGCAGTTCCTTTGCAATGGCCGGATGAAACGTTCCCCGAACTCAGCATTTTGGATAGTCCAAAATATCAACCTGGTCGCTCATTCATGATTGATACTTTGATCCGTAACGTGTCTTTGGAAGACGCGGCTGAACGCGCTTGCAAATCCTTTGACACTGTTTTTGGTATAGTTTATAATTTTATTAATTTCCTTGACGGTTATAATGAAAATTCCTTTTTAGCCAAAGCATGTAAAGCGTCGGATCAGAAGTATGTCGTCGGTTCCTGTCAGTCCAACAACACGAGGAAGATAACATTTGAATGGAAAAGCAATTTGACCTGCTCCACAAATAGTGAGATTTATCGAGCCGATCCGTTTCCCGACCCAATAGAAATCGATTGTCAATATATTGTTGTCAATTCAGATACCGGAATCGGAATGTTGATTTTCAGCTGCGTTGGAATCTTTATGAGCATTTTGTATTCATTCGGATTGTACTATTATCGCAATAACTCAAACATTAAAGCTTCTGTTAGTAGAAAATTATGTTTATTGATGAATGATTTTACTAAACGTTTTGGTTTTTTTCAGAGTCCGTGGTTTAATCAAATAACGCTGTTCGGTTCGATATTGATTTATTCCTCTGTTATTCTAAAAATTGGAGATCCAAAGTATGCAACCTGTACTCTTTCGGTTTGGCTATTTCTGTACGGGTTTGCGTTCGCATTTGGATCCATATTTGTAAAGCTATATCGAATCTACAAGTAATTTTCACATCTATTCGTTGTCTTCATTAATCAACTAAAACATTTTTAAAACAGAGTATTTAAAAGGTCCTCGTCAGCAAAATCTTCCGTGTTGAAAGACGCATATTTGTATATCTTACTCGGGATTATCATTTGTATTGAAACCATTCTATTGCTCGCTTATCAATTTGTCAACACGCCGGTTGTGAAATCTATGCCACTTTCCGTTACGACGGTCGGAGATATTATGGTTGAATCGTGCTCGGAACCTAATCCTGTGACGGTTGCGTTATTGATCGTTTTCAACGGCTTGCTGGTTGGATATACTTGCTTTATTGCGATCCAGTCAAGAAAGGCACCACCTCAATACAGAGAGAATAAATTTTTATTCTTTATTGCTTATGCTTCAGGTACGTTTATGTTTATAAAACAATTCTTAAATTTCCTGAAAAAACTCATGCTTGTAAACGAATTACAGCGTTTGTTTTGGTTGTAATTGTCCCGGTTTACTATGGAACAGCTAGTCGGCTAAAAGCAAAGTTTCTGCTCTACGGACTTGCCGCGAACTTTATGACACTGAGTTGCACTTCTATTTTTTGCGTTTCTAAAATTTATTCTGCATACCTTCACCAAAGTACCCAAGGAGGAAGCACGACAAAGCACATTACTTCGAAATCACCCCTTTCGTTTCCGAATCCAGAGTCGCTGAATTATCAGCCAAAGAAGTATGCGAGCACTATTGCATACTCGTTCAATGGTACGAGGCTGGATCGATACTACGACAAAGATGGAGATACCAGGCACGGAATCACGTTTGAGCAATCGAGTACCAATCCGGGTGGGCGAACGTCGGAGACAGCCACAGGTTTTCAAGATGATTTAACGCCGGAAAGCGAAACGGAATTACGACAGTTTGGAGTTAGCACTAACGACAATGAGACCGGGATGGCCGCTGTATTCTTCCCGGGTCAATTCGCTGGAAAGGGTTCATCTTCGAAAACTTGGGCGAAAGAGAAAACGGTGCAACGATTCGAGGAGAAAAAGGAACCGATTAAGCAGAAAATTGCGTTTGCGTCGATAATGTCGAAGAAGTTTAATCTCCAAAAGGCACAACAGACCGCGTCACAAGGAACGATAGAATCGTTAGAAGAAGTGAGTTCGAGTTCCCAAAAGTTACCCATGATGGTTCGAAGAGTTCAAGAGTCACGAAAGCTATATCCAACAGATGACAGTCCCTCGTCGCGGACAGTGAACAATACAAATTCCTTTTCGAATTCCGCATCGACATCGTCCTTTTCCTCTCCGAATAATATACCAGAACTCCATCTAAGTACGACGAGATCGACAGCAGCGGGATTTTCCCTCAAATCGCCAAACACCGTTACCAGCACTGGAACCACGGTACATTCACCATCGCCAACTACATCTCAAATCGAATCAATACCACCAAGTCGAAGCAATTCCATAACTCGCAACCTATCCGTCAAAGCCGCTGCCAGTTCCAGTTCCGATACATTATTAATGCCAGTGATAGGATACTCTACCTCGATACGAAGGCCCAACATATTACCTCCAATGGACGAACAGCAAAGTACGGTCGCTGAAATAGAAAACTTTGCTGAACGCGACAAACTCGCTCGGCCATCACTATCTAGCATTGTCCCCAGCCCAATAATGCCGACGGTACCAAACCCACTGGTAATTAATCAAATGAGCAGCAATCTCTCACGTAGCGAACGATCAGTAACGCCTCCCTCTGAAGGATCTCCAGATTCAGAGGAACCAGACTTGGATATATATTTATCCGATGTAATGGGGAAAGACGACGATCCCAAAAGTGTAGTCGACTTTGAAAGTAAAAGCCAAAAGAGTCTTTACATGGATATTTACGATCCGTTGGATGATTTTGGAAATTAGATTATTGTTTGGAC
>JADGJK010000113.1:0-58218 GCA_027600645.1 Nowakowskiella sp. JEL0407 | reverse complement strand
TCTATAAAAATGTTCAAAGTCCAAAATGTCCAAATGTCCATTTCCAACTGGGATATAACAACTATGAGCACCATTGTTTGTAGATTAAACAGCGATGTAATTGAAAATTTCCGTACTGATTCGGATCATTCATCCTCTGAATCTGACAGTCAGCGAATCGGATTCGGATATTGATATCACAGAGTCTGAATTGATCGGAAAGAAGAGCTATAAAAAAAATAAAGAGAGAGAGTGCAAGGAAAAGCAAGGTCGAGCACTAGCTGCGGGGAAAGTTTTAGAAAGAGTTTCGCAAAATATAAAGTGAACGTGAAAGATTTATTCAAATTCGAGAACAAATTTGCAGCATTGGAAAAGTTTGGATATAAGTCGTCGGACGGTGATCCATGTTTATTTTACAAAGAAATGAATTCTGGGGGAAAAACTTAATCGGTTATATAAGGATGATATATTTTACGCATTCCCAAAGAATGCAGCGCACGAAGGGGAAAGATTTAAGAAAGTTTTAACGAAAGCTTGTAATACAAGATATCAGAAAAAGGAGGTTTATTGGTATCAAAATAAAGCGAAACAGAGAAAATCGAAGCAAAATTGATCGGTTATTGGACGATTGCGATATGACGGATTGTAAACCAATGGCAACTTCGTTAAAGAACCACAGTTTGAAAAAAATGCGGGCATCAAGCTATATCAAGCATATCAAGCGATTATTAGTTTGATTTATTTATCGACTTGTACACGACCGGACATAGCGTTTGCAGTCGCAAAAGTGGCTCAGTTCATGACAAACCCGTACAAATCGCATTTTGACGGATTGAATTAATAAAAAGCGATATATTACACGAACCAAACATATCGACGCGAAACATAAATTTACAATCAACATTCGATTGTATCACTTCTCAATTTCGGGGATATAACTGAAACAACTTGGTTCAAAAGCGAAACATAAGTATTTTTCGCCTTATAATATTTATTTAAATCAACCTTGTTTCAGAATTTGCGTTCTTGTTGTCAAATTTGAATTCAATTTCCCCAAAAATCAACTTCTTGCTGTTTTTTCCTGCAAATATCAATGTTTAATGCAAATTTAATACGATTTTATCTGTCAAGCAATTCACTTTTAAACATTCTTACCTCTTCCAAATTGCATTATCCAACCAAACCAACACAATTTTTCAAACTAACCTGAAAATAGATTCTTAACAAGAAATTATATAAATATTACTAGGCAATGCATTTCTATCTCTTCTCAGTTATGGAGAAACTCAAAAAATCGCAGTGATAAAAGTGTCGGAGATGTTATGAAGCGCGAACAATATTAACTCAAGGAGGTTGCTACGAATGAGCAAGTCGTGGAAATCTTCACCAAACCTTTGGGCAAGGTCAATTCAATCATTTTCGTCAATTAATTGGACTTACAATTTGAATATTATCTTGTGGTGGATGTTAGAAATATAGAGGTACGATAGCCGATTGTAATGATTGGAATTATTATCATATTCGTCATTATTCGTTTGTTTTTTTTTGTTTACGCTACAGATTGGTTTAAAAGTAGAAAACATTCATTAATAAAGATTAGATCGTAAAATAATAATAACACCAACCTTATCATTCATTCTCCAAGAGTTAACCGATTTCGAAACGTCACTTCTAAAATTGTTTGATTTAAGTTCACCTGCAAGTGTAAGCAATCTTTCTCTCTCAGCTTTGTCCATTTCAACATTTTCTAGTTGTTGAAGTTCAGCTTCGATTCTGTCAGGTGAGACTAAATCCAATACTTCGTTATTGAGTTTTGTGCGGCAAGAAGCAAATCGTGGTTCTCGGATTCCAGCTTATTATTCCCCATCCCTGATGCAGGACGTTCAGTGCCTGCCTGTCACCTTCTCTTATTTTATGTTCTTGAGCATCAGCCAGCTCCAATTCTTGATGGTGTTGTTCTTATTCAAGCTGCATTCGCTTAGTCCGTCTCAATTGTCGCACAGATTTTAAGAACTTGCTCGGATCCAAAATCTTATCTATCATCGCCCATGTTGTGTTTTCGAATCCGGATCAATCCATGAAGTTGACTGGTAAACACGATTTACGTTGTAATAGCGAAAAAGGTGCTTTCAAATTCTGATTTTCACCAATTTTTAGGTAGGACAGTGAGTGTGTGTTCTCATTTTTGTTCTACTTTTTGTTGATTTAAATAAAAAAATATTTGTTCATTGCTAAATGTGAACAAAATTGTTGCTAAGAAAATACGACCAATAATAATAATATATTTGCAGAATAAAACCATTGGAGCAAGTGGTTTACATGTCTAATTTATTTCATGGAGCTCATTAACAAGCATATATCTTGATGTTAGAATATACATATATCTAAACCAAACCAACTGTGACCTGTGCTGAATCATGGCAAACACCCCTTTAAGGTACTCAAAGGGTGTCAAGACATACATGTGCGTCTGTTGATGAACAATCTTGCGATTATGTAAATAGATCGTGAGTGGAAAATCAAGAACGGAGAGAAATTTGCGAAACACAGAAACCGATCTCAAAGAGAACGCCTTCATGAGTGGTTCAGATTGGTCTGAGATTAATCTCTTCACGCCATGGTACGTTGCGCGATGGTTTGAATGTCCTGATATTCCGTAGTGATCGAAAGTTATGATCTACGAAAAAAATTACTTTCATGAAATTGAGTATCATCTGATACTTACAAAGTCAACGCCACCCAAACTCTTGATGTGCGAGGAAATACATTCAGAAACTATTTGAAGGTTCCAATCGGCAGTCATGGAATCTGGTAATTCTCTAAAATTGAAATTAAAGTTGCAATATTTCTTTTTTTGGTGATTAGCAAATACTCGTTGTTGATTATTGTAACATGGGAGGGTAGTATCCCAAGTACTTTACAGCTATTCTTCAACTCCTTCGTACGTAACGTTCCAACTCCGTATGCATTTCCTTTTATCTCATTAGGTACGAAACTTCTCATACATGGTAGGAGGATTTATACCCGTAGAAAGACAAAGCAAATATATGTGTACATTCACATTGCTGGTTAATTTCAAAATTGTAGGCGAAAAAAACATGCATTCATCGTCGGGATGCGAGGTCACAATCAAAACTTTCGGGTTCGATTTAGATTCAGAGAGGGCGGTTGGATTAATAAGAACGGAGGGATAAAATGACACGCAGATGTATGTAATTAATGAAAGAACTACAATAAAAACTGGGATGGACAAAGAGACTGCCATTTCCGTCTTTTGCCTTTTCCTTCACTTGATCATTTTGGCGACGTTTGTTGTGACTTTCTTGAATCCGTCCATCAGCGAAATCGTCGACGAAAGATCCCCCTCTGTCCCCAAATTACTCTAATAAAATATACTTCAATTGAACTCAATTCAATTTTGTATTAAGTACCTCAGATCCCATGGCCCGCTCTTTGATCTCTTTAAATTGATCATCAGTTAATTTTGTGAAGTTGATTATTGTTGATTCGTCCTCCTCGTACAAGACTGATTCTGAACACGACAGTTGCGCGGATTGTATTGCTAATTTCTGGAAAAGGGCTCGTTCATGAAGTAGCCTAGAAAAAACCAAGTTATAGTCTTCTCAAAGTTAAAATAATACTAATACCACACTCACTGTCTTAATGCCTCTCGATTGTGGCATAATTCACCTGACGCAAATTTTCAACTTTACAACTCAAATAGCAATATTTAAAGCATCTTACTTTGCAAATTACTCAACACTGCTTCCTTAAAGCTATTTCTCATATAATGCAAAACATGAACGATGCAATCCTTTCCTTCTCTCCAAACCGGAAAAGCTTGTCTGATTGAAAAGTTACCGTCTCTATCAACTAGGGGGTGATACATTCGCGTTAAAAATACGAGTCGAGGAGGATGCGCCGGATATTCGGTAGGAATTTTCAAAACAAATTTGAAAACTCCTCCTTTGTAAAAGCCTGCGTGCAGAAAAATCACTCCATGCCATTCTGATAAGAAAATATTATCGCATTTAGATTGCAGAGATGTTCGAGATTTTTTACCGTAAAGATTATTCTGGTGCGGAATGATGTAAACTCCGGAAGGGCAGTGTTTAGGATTTTGGATATTTTTACTGATAATAAAAGTTACTCCTGATTGGTATAAGATAGAGCGTAGTTCATACTATTCAATTAGAAGCTCGCATCTGGCGAAGTATTGCGTGTATGCCGGCGATTGCTGTTGACCAACCATTATTTTGTGACAACCGTAACACAAGCATTCAAACCTTGAAAAGTAATTTCTTTCTGAAGTCTTTTCACTTTCTCAATACTTGCTAAAGTTTTTATTACAGAATGGACAACGTTAACGAACTCGTTGAAGGACCCAAACAATTTGCAAAAGACAGTGCTCAATTACTCCAACGGTGTACCAAACCCGACCGAAAAGGTATTATATGGATTCAGTTTTCTCAAATTACAGTCTAAATAATATCATTTGTTTAGAATTTATGCAAATATCTCGCGCTGTTGCGTTAGGTTTCTTCTTAATGGGGTTCATCGGATTTTTCGTTAAACTAATTCACATTCCTATTAACAATATCATCGTGTAAGATATTTAAAAAGCAAACTTGATTCGTTCATTATTTGGGGTTTCTAATACCTATTTTCTCAGTGGTGGATCAAGATAAGCGAAAATATTAAACTCAACACAAATATATTGGAGCGATTATGTTGGAAATCAACACATGGAAAAAAACTAAATTGGAATAGACCGAAGATTTATTGTAAACCTCTTTTATATGACATAAATTAAATTTTATGGTATTCAAATTGTTCCACACACTTGACGAGGAAATTCGCATATCGAATTATAATCTGCTTTCATATAACTTCAGTGATTGTGTTCAGAGTAAGTTGCGGAATTAGAAAGCGAAAAGTGCGCGATAGTTGTTGAGTTGTTTGTGCTTGAAGCCACAACCACACAAAAAAAAAACAATCCTGTCGTCCTTTCGGTTACGGAGAACCTAATTTTAGATTCTTTTGATTCCCTCGATTTTCTATTTATAAGAGTAAATATAGAGTAATCTTTCCCATAATCTTGTTTGGTGACTATAATTTATTTTAAATTAAACTTGATTTGTGGATTTAGTGCCCGAAAACTCTATTAAAGTATTTTCCGGAAACTCTCACCCCGAATTTTCACGTCTGGTTGCTCAGTAAGTCACGGGTTAAACGAAGAACATCTCAATAACTTTATTTAAAGACGTCTTGGTCTATCCCTTGGAAAATGCGTGGTTCTAAAATATTCTAATCAAGAAACATCCGTAACGATCGGTGAATCTGTCCGAGATGAAGACGTATTCATCATTCAGTCCGGATGCGGGGAAATCAACGACAACTTGATGGAATTATTAATTATGATTAACGCATGTCGAACCGCATCGGCCCGTCGAATTACTGCCGTAATGCCATGCTTTCCATACGCACGACAAGATAAGAAGGATAAATCTAGAGCTCCTATTACGGCCAAATTGGTTGCGAATATGTTGACCGTTGCAGGTGCAGATCATGTGATTACGATGGATCTACATGCGAGTCAGATTCAGGGATTTTTTAATATCCCGGTTGATAATTTATATGCTGAACCGACGATGCTGAAGTATATTAGAGATAATGTGATGCGTGAGGGAAATGTTGTAATCGTATCGCCAGATGCAGGAGGAGCCAAACGGTATTGCGGAAACCGATAATTTGATTTTTTTATCTAAATTTTCGTTCGCAGTGCTGCGGCGATTGCTGATAAGTTGGATATCGAATTTGCCCTAATTCACAAGGAACGAAAGAAGGCTAATGAAGTTTCTCGAATGGTGCTGGTTGGAGAAGTTCGCAATAAAATATGTGTCCTTGTTGATGACATCGCCGATACATGTGGAACACTTGGATTAGCCTCCAAAACGTTGATGGACAATGGAGCTGTGAAAGTTTACGCGGTAATCACTCATGCAGTTTTGTCGGGAAAAGCAACCGAAGTGATCAATAACTCTCATTTATCTCGATTAATTGTTGTATGATCATCGAGCTTTAACTGCCAAATTTGAGTTTTAATTTTTTTTTTTCATAGACAAATACCATTCCACATGATGATAAAAAGATCCGATGCAACAATAAACTTGACACCATTGATGTTTCCGCAACATTTGCGGAAGCGATTCGAAGAACTCACAATGGTGAATCCGTTTCCTTCTTGTTCCACAACGTAAGGAGAAGCTTTATCACGATCCAAAAATTATATTAACCCGTTGCTTAGGTCCCAAGCTAAATATATTGTACACATGCGATTTTTTATTTTTTCCCTCAATATTTGAATTTCTGCTATATCCATTTTGGAATTTTGGATTCTTTTTTCACAAGTTTTTTTTATTTTTTTTTATTTTGATTTTTTGTTGGACTCTCCAGTTTCCATTCGTTTCTAGTTCCCAGAGTACTATTAGGCTTTGATACGAATAGATTTTTTTAATTAATGAAGTAGTGTGATTATTATAAACTTCAGTGGAATGCCAAAAAAAAAGGTGAGCAAACTCGATTCAACTATTCTAAACGGTACCAAACTGCAAGTCTCGTGTTGCGGCTTATACTTTTCTGAAGCATCCGAAAAATACGAAGCTCCAACAACGTCAGTTGAGTGATTCCATCAAAAGCAAGAGAACGACATCTGTCCGAGTTCAAAATTCGAACCACTTCCACTTTCGGTTATTCTGGGATTCAGCGTATAAAAATTCGCCTTCGACCGTCAAGTGTATCGCAACCCATCAGAGACAACTTTAAAGAGCCGAGTCGGTCACTTTAACAGATAATTAATGAATGATCGGTCAGATACAGCGTTTTTGTTTTGTTTTTCTTTGGTTATCGCTTTTTGTAAATTTGCAATTCATTTAAAGCTTTTTTCGCACTTAGAAATTAATCAAATGGACTTAGCATATGCGCACACACTCGAGCAAATTTTCAAACTTCTATTAAGAGAGTATTATTTTACATTTATTGCTTTTATCGCACATTTTTTCTTGGATTTATTTTGGTACAATTTACCAACCAAGAGGTTTATTTTTCCAATTAAAGTGTATTTTCTTTTAAAAAAAAAAAACATCAACGACAAAAAACATTCCACACATTTCTCCAGACCACAATTAATGTCTCTAAATTGTGGTCGACCATGAAATCTCGTTGTGTGTATGTATAAAAAAAAATTAAGAAAATAAGCATATAGAAAACTTAAACAATAAAGTATATGATTTCCAAAACTGTCACGAATGTGATACCGATACTCAATAATGAGGATTTTCCAAGACTTCCACTAGTTTTACTGTTTCCGTTTCCGTTTTGCGACGGGATTGTGAAATTTGCGTCGAATGGAACGTTGGCGGACGGGCAAGTTGGTGCTGGTAATGGTTTATAGTAGGATACATTTTGTATTGGTAATATTTCCCTATTGTAATAAAAATGATTTAGAATTTCAGATCATCAAACTGTGTTGTTTGTAAATACCCGTTGTCAATCATTGATTTGGTTACATCTTTGTCTCCATTCGCTGAGACGAAATAGTTATTCCATGAGGTACAGACGTCACCGCTTCGTCCACTGAAGCAGATATCCGGGAAATGTGTGCGCTTTGGATAGTACATAAGGAAATCTAAAAGACATAAATTTTGTTTTAATCTTTTCATAATTGTAAAATAACAAATAAATTTCAACGTACTGAAGCACATTTCCTCGTTGGTGCTCTATGAACGAAAAAAAAAAAGATAAGTGAAATGCGGATATGATTAAAGACCAAGTTTTACCTCGCCGAACGTAGTCACGCTATTTCTACCCTTTCCGTCGAATTTACAAGTCGTAATAAGTTGGTCTCCCGATACTAAAGTATCAGTTCCCGCACGAACAGGTTGCAATCCTTGGAACGAAAAATCGTAGTAATTCTTCAACCCCACAACAGGAAGTTCAGTGCCGTCCCGAATGTGTTTAGTTTGAATTGATTTTCCAAGCGTGTGCATGTGCATGAAACTGCTCATGAGCGTAACGGTTTCGTTGAATTTCTTCGTGCAGGAAGACGAGCACACTTGTGGTCGAGTGTTCCATACTCTTAAAATAGTTTATGCTTTGTTAGTATTCGGAATAAAAGAAATAAATCAATCGAAAACTCACTGGTTGGGTGGAATCCTGATATCAAACGTTCCCAACGTCAAAATCCCAATATCAAACTGTCTCAAAGTCGGCGTATACGAAAGAATTAACCCACTCGAATCAGTATTTCCCGCAACTTGTTCCGGGTTATTATAATGTACTTGCATCGCACCGTACTGCATTGAGCCGGCACCAGAACCAATCGCGAATCCGGTTTGTGGTGGGTAAACGACTTTTGAGACTCCGGGAGCCCAGACGAAGGAGATTGAGACGCAGTTGGTCGACATTGACATGCATTCGTAGACTTGGCCTAATGCTTCTTTTGGTTTTGAGAGGCATTGGTAAATTACGATGTGGTGGATGAATTTAGTGTCGATTTTTGGGTAGAACCTAGTAGGGAGATATTAAATTTTGTGAGAGGGCTGTTATGAGAAGGAAAGGAGGTTTGCTTACTCGACAATGTGATATTTCTTGTCAGCGGGAGTTTCAAAGTTTACGCATTGGTAAGAGGTAGCGTTGGTAGAAACAGGAATGTTTGGCATTTGGACGGTCAAGTTTCGATAGGTTGAGTGGTCGATAGCTTGCAACGCAACTGCATCGGCTTTCTGTTGGGCGCTCTCAATGAATGTAATATATCCGTTTCCTCGATTCTGGCCGTGGTATCCAAACGTCGCCGAACTTCCGATTGCCCTAAAAACGTTTTTAGTTTGAATATCAATTGACAACAGAAAGGCAAGTGAAATAACCATACCAAACGACTGGTTGATTCCCAGTCTCAATATCGTAATCATCTGCATCGCAAGTCTTCAACTTTCGACTAACAACCGCAGTAACAGACTTTCCATCTTTTCCAGCTTGCGGAGCTTGAACCAAAGTCCAATCCTGATGAGAATCAACCACCGGAGTTTCGTATTCCTTCGAGAACCTATCAGAAGCTTCCCAATTGCCACTATCGGCTTTAACAATCGCAACAATATCTGTCCCACGCATCCCACCGCTCTCCGAGATTCCAAAAGCGAACCAATTTGGGTTAGTCGCGTTAACTTGGTCAACTTGGAATCCGAGTTTTATCGAGTCGCCTTCAACCGTCCAGTGAACTGCAAACTTTTCAGAGATCAAGGAACAGTTTGCGAAAGTCGCGCGAGTGAAATCAGAGAAACATTGGGCTGCGTTACTGAGTTTGGTGAACGTAAGTATCGCAACGAGTAATGAGATCGATGTTTTTGAATACATTTTCGTAAAAGATTTTTTGTTTTGTAGATTGATAAGAGTAGTTAAAGTTGATTTTGTGTTTGTGTGATTGATTGATGATGAGATCGAAACGAAGTTTAAAATGAGATCAGGCTGTGAATATAATTGCCTTTGGGAGGAAGGCGCAAGGTTTTTCCAGTGGAGTCGGCTTGACTCAGCTTAAGGCTTGTAAGAAAAATTATTCTTTTCAGTGGTGCTGAGCTGATGACGGGGCTTTGCAAAAGTTGTGTTGCAAAGCGAAGGTACGGTTATGGTGGGGCAAGGGTTTTTTGAATTCCGTTTTTTTTACAGATATCCAAGAATTAGTTATCTTTACTTTAGCAGAATATTGATTAATTTTGATTTGTCGCGTTTCGCGTTCCCAAAGTCAAATTCGATGGCGCGTCATTCTCAATAAATATGTATGAAACCATGTTTGTTTTTTTTAAGAAAAAATTAAAAAAATTTAAAATCACTAGAATTGATTCAGTCTTCCAATTTCGCCTTCTTTGCACTTTTCTCTTCCATAACCGCATCCGTATCAACATTCACTTTGGGTTTCTTTTTCACCAAATTCGAAACATCGTTCACAACTTTAGAAGGAGCCGCAGCCGCAAACGTTTCCGCACCATTGGCATCAGAAGTTTTACTCGCAGTAGCAGCATCACCGGGAAACTTTGTTCCAACTTGATCTCGAATCAACTCTAAATCTTTAATCTTTTCATCCAATTCGGGCACCATGCCTTCCATAATCTCTTTAATTTCATCTTCCACTTCCTTCATTTTCTCTGGATCCGTGGTGTGTCGCAAATCGTCGCGTAGGATTGACACTCGATTTTGTAGGACGAGGGATGTGAGTTTTAAATTTTCCAACGCTTTATCGTACTCTTCGGTGAATTCGTAGGCTAGCGCAAGTTTGAAGTATGATTCGGAAAGTTGGCGGTTGGATGGTGGGAAGAGTTTTGATTTCAGTTTTACAGCATCAGAATAGTCCAACACCGCCCGACTCCATTGTTCTTTGTTAGAGATATAATATTAATAGAAGTGAAAAAAATTGAAAATAATAATTGAGAATGCGGGTTTACCTAGTTCAAGAGATATATCACCCAAAGTCAAGTAAGTCTCCGCCAACATTTTCTGATTCTCTTCTCCATCCATTTTCTCCAGAATCGTACGAGTAAGATCTAGAATATTCCAGGCAAGCATCATATCATCTTCTTCCTCTTCCTCTTGTTCCTCCTCAGCACCACCCGTTTCATTATCTTTTTCACCATTTTCGGGTTCATCAGCTTGTTCGGCATCGCCTTCCTCTTCATCTTCAAAAACAAGAATTTTTCCAACTTTTTGTATTTTCGCGGTGGGTAAGTCTGGTTGTTCCGAGTCTTCCTCTGTCTCTGCAGAAAGTGTTGGACAATTCCATAATTAGTTGGACGAAGTGAAAAAGCTTCTGTGGATACCTTTCTCGTTAGAGGAACCCAAGAAAGTAGATTTCTGAAGAGCGATATTAAACAAAGCGTTTCCGTACCAATAAAAAGCAACAGCACATTCAGGCGAACCTTCGCCAAATTTCTCTACACTACGAGAATAAACTGGTTATAAAGAAACAGGAGTAAATAACAAGGGACTAGCGTATACAGTTCGCGGGAGGCGTCGCTGAACAGATCCGTGGCTGTGTCAAAGTGCTTGAGGGCGTACTCTCGCTTGCCTTGTTCAATTAATTCTGCCATTCTGGGAAGAGAGCAAAATGGCGACGAAGAAGTTTGTGTCGGGCGATGACATCTTTAAATCTAAAATGGAAAAGATCGTCAGTTCCTCTGTTCTTATTTACTTTCCCACACTGACTCTTGTTGTGTAGAACTCGGAACTGTTTACGTTGACTTATGGTTCGCTGGTTTCGCAACTCGTGAAGGACTATGAAGATTACAAGGACGTCAACATCCAACTTGATAAAATGTACTTTATTCATACATTGTATTTGACGTATTGAACTTTAACATGGGTACTTGAAAGGGGCTATAATATCGGTGTGCGATTAATTGAAGAATTTCTGGCGAAAACAGGCGCGGGAAAATGCACAGACTTTAAAGATACCGCCGAAATTATATCAAAAGTATTATTCCTCTCTCAACATACCTTCCCTTGCACGATTTCCCGTATAAATTCAAAAATCTCTCCCAACAGGTCGGGTTCAAAATGTTTCTTGGAATATCACCATCAGTCACGAACTTCTCCGCGGACGGGAAAGAATTCTCTTTAATATTTGATGAAAACCCACTCTCTGATTTCGTAGAATTACCTGAAAACTCGTCAGAGTTGATGTACTCGAATATATTGTGTGGAGTGTTACGAGGGGCACTTGAGATGGTGCATTTGCAGGTGGATACGCAGTTTTTACTGGATACGTTGAAGGGGGATGAGGTGACAGAGATGCGCGTGAGACTTGTAAAGTACCTGGATGAGGAAGTTCCCGCGGCGGATGATTAGAGAGTATTTGATTTCATAACTTCCAATGTCTTGTGTTTATAAAAGAATCGACCTCCATCTTGGGTGTGTGCGCTATGGCCACCCGCCATTCTCCTAAACGGCGCAACCATGAACACTGTAAGCGTGGCCCTCTTTGTTTCTGAGCGAGACTGAATTCTGAAGCAGGGCGAGTTCACAGGCGACGAGCTGGCAGACCTAGCCGACGACTTCAACGACGTGGACCTCGCTCCCTCCAAGTCGGTGGAGGACCTCGACAGGGCGCTCTTCCCTCCTGCCCCCTTTGATCCCCCCACGGACATGTCCATCGACTCTTTTCCCATCTCGGATAATATCCTCCCCTCGCCTGTCCGTCCAACTATCCTCATTTCACCCGAAAACAAAATTATGGACGTCAACGAACTCCCAAACGTCGACCAGAATCTAGAAGTGTTTGTAAAAGGATTGGTCAAACTGCTCTTGGAGTTACCCGAATATACCGATGACACAATATCAGAATGGGTTGCAAAAGTTTCTGTACGTAAGAAAGAAAATCTTAGTTAAATTCTCGTTTATTCCAGTTTCGTTTCTTTTTTTTAGCCACTGTGTAGTAAAAACGTTTTCAATTACGTGTATATACAAACGCTCATTACGCGTCTATCTCAAGAATATTCTGTTTCGGGACAAAATACTGGTTACGCGATGAGGAGAATTTCTGCTGAATTACAAAACGCCGTACGGATTTCTCAAAATGGGTATCCCAGTTTAGGATTATATTTTACATCAAAATCTCATTACTAATTCCCTTTCTGATTTAGATCGAAAATCACGAAACCGTTTGATAATGCGATACAAAACAGTGCCAAAGAACCACAATCAGATGTGATTATTTTTATTTCTGAGATTTCTGGTTCTGAGAAACCCTTGGCTGGAGACATCGTTAAAGTATACAAGGCTTATTCGGATCCAGACCATGCTCCTTCTGTTTCGTGTTTACAATCCACTCAGTTTTTAAGTATACATTCATCATCTTTATTTATTTTGCTCTTACTTATGTGTTTTTTTAGATGTACTGTTGAACGATGTGTTTGTGAAAGGTGAACAACGACCACAACAAGTTCACGAGAAATTATATTTACTGGCTTACGCTTCTAGTGTCATTGACTTACATGATGGAACTGTATGTTTATAATTTTTTGCACCGCAATTTTTTTCTTCCTGAATTGATGCTAACTTGTGTTTTCAAAGAAACAAACAGGGGAATTAATGCCAACGTTGAATAAACTGGAATCTTTAGAGAAGATATTGAGTGAATGGTCGTTATCCACGGATTTTACAGGGAAGCTTAAAACTCTTTTCGAATATCTAGAGTATAACCAAACTACAGATTATTTTATGAGTATGATCTTAATTCTCTCTCTTCTATTTTTAGTGTTCCGATTACATCAATGGCATTGTTATTTTGGTCAAAATCGAAATTAAAGAATGGAGATTATGTTAATGATATTATGATGGGAAGGGTTCCTCCACTGTTTTATTTATTGGATGAGGTACAATATTATTTTGAGAAATTATTCCTGGAATTTGTTTTTTGATTTTTTTTTTATTCTTTGTGAGTAGATGGGGTATAGGAGAAAGACACAACTGAAATTGCTGCTGAATATCTGGATTGAGATTTTGGAGGGAATCATTGTTGGTGTATCAGTTCTTGAAGAAGTATGTGAAAAAAAGATATCTTTCGGGTCATCCTTATTTAGCATTGTATATTTAGATCCATTTACGAAAAATTATTGTTGATCGATTGATTAATATGGTGAAAACTGGGTTTGTTATTCCGATTTTAAATTATTTTTATCATGCGGTGGAGCGGATTGATGAATCCTTGGTGTCGTATTTTCTGGCAAAGGTATTTATTACCAGTTCTTTTTTTCCGGTTACTTTTCACCAATTCAAACAATTGTTTGCGATAGTTTTTGGGATTACTGGAGACGCCGATTCCGGGTGAAGTCGTAAAAATCGTTATTAGGACAATTAACAAATTCAAGTCTCCGAAATTGTTGTTATCGATTGAACTTGCCGATCCAATGTTATTTTTCATTCGTACGTTGAGATTTAAAGTCAATGCTGGTAAAATTTAGTCTAATATCTTACTTCAATGCTTAGGATATGCTTCGAATTCTTTGAATGTGGATTTGGATCCAAATGATGCATCGGAGTTGCAAGAGATCAAAGTCAAATTAAAAATTTGAGTGTTATCATTATTTTATTGTACAACTAAATATATTAAAAAAACCAGTGAAAATTAACAAAACCAATTCAATCTGAAAGCTCGTCGACTTCAGCTACTTCCTCAATTCCACTTGATACTTCAACAACTTCGTCTTTTTGTTTTGCATCGTCGTCGTCGTCGCTACTTTCTTCTTGTTCCTCTTCTTTTCCGTTTGCATTAGTTTCCTCGTCACTGCTTTCATTATCTTCTCCACCACCTCCATTGTCATCATCTTGGGAATCATCGGTATTATATTCACTGTCATACTCCTCAACACAAGACTCTTCACTCTGCATTTCAAAATCATCATCGTCTTCTTCATCCTCATTATTCCCACTCGGCTCAAGTTCATCAGTCTGCTCAGCAACACTCTCCTTATTTTCAACTTTCGCCAACTCACTCGATTTCGCTCCTTTAACAACCATTGCATTCACAACAGCAATGTACCCTCTAACCGCATCAATCTCACTCGAATCAATCATTGAAAACTCGATCGTTTCCACATAATCATCGTTCCCACCCTTTCCAGTTTTCTCCACTTTCACCTTCTTCCCCAAACTCTCACCACTTTTCCCACGCAACAAAACCACAAGATTAAACGTCCGCGATAACACACCCGACACAACCACCTCTTCAATCTCATCAAACCGTAAATACAAAATCGGTTTTTTGAATCCAAACAATAACCCCGTTTTTAAAAAATATAAAAACCCCGGTGTGGTGATTTTGTGGCATGGTACATACGCAGTGGAATTTTTCTTTGATTTGAATGTTGGTGACGTTTGTGGTGTGGTTGTGAATTTCAGTGTGGGCGGGAATGTTTGGGTTGTTGTGTTGTAGAATGGGGTTTTTGTGAACGTAGATCGGAGGTGCGGGAGGAGGGTTGTTGCGAGTGTTGGAGTTGGTTGGAGTGTGATGGTGTTTGGTTGTGATGTAGAAAAGTTGGTGTATTTTATATCTGTTTAACGAATCGACGAAAAAAAAATT
The DNA here is from genome assembly GCA_027600645.1 of Nowakowskiella sp. JEL0407. Lineage (NCBI taxonomy): Eukaryota > Fungi > Chytridiomycota > Chytridiomycetes > Cladochytriales > Nowakowskiellaceae > Nowakowskiella > Nowakowskiella sp. JEL0407. The sequence continues at coordinate 43,115 of JADGJK010000113.1, read as the reverse complement.
AATAATGGTAAAACAACGAAAAAAACTCAAAGAGTAGAACACCGTACAAACCTTTTTGTTTATCATCAAATCCAAATATCAATACGTTATCCGCGATCCCGCTATCAGGTTCCAAAATAAACACAACTGTAAAATGCGGTTTCTGAAAGGCAAACATCACACCAATAAAAAAAAAGCAAGATATCAATTATATCAATTTGCACAAATAAAATCTAATTTTACATACCTGTTTCTCGGGAGTATCCAAAACAAGAATCTCTGCAATCTTTTCCTTGGCAAACGAACAAACAGCTTGATCTTTCCCAACCTCCACATCAGCGCCAACTTTTCCTGACAACAAAACCACCGTTTCATCAGAAACAACTAAACTTAATTTCTTTCGCGGTGTAATGAACGACAAGTCATGGAAAACTTTAGTATTAGAATTCGCCGTGAATATATTCTTGAATTCCGGTGTTGCAACAACTGAATCACCCAGTGATCGCTTTTTGATTGTGTTTGCAGGTGTTGTTGGGTTATCTATTTCGGAGGGTGTGGGTTGGAAAGTTGTGGTTTGGGTGTATTGTTTCGCGAGTAATTCAATCAAGTCGAGGGTGTGTTGAGGGTTTGGTGATTTTTCCAACGCTTCTTGAAGTTGAACGGAGATTGGGTTTAACGACGGATAAGTTTGTTTTAGTAAAGTTAACCGTTCATTCGTTGTTTTCATTTTTCTTTTTTTATTTTGAAAAGGCGCAACTTTGGAGCAAAATAAAACAACGGAATCACGGGGATAAAAAAATATACAGAGAGATATGAAGAGGTACGTTTTGTTAATAAAAATATCGGTGGAAATATACAAAAGACATCTCCGCTTACAATAAAAACAAACAAAACTATACATCATCAAATAAAGAGAAATATAAAGTGAATAGAAAAGTTACCATATTCGGAATAAAAGGAAGAGGAAGAGAGAAAAGAGCGGAAAGGAAATGAAAAAATGAAGAGTGAATAAGTCTTTAAAAAATATTTCATCCGTAAAAGAAGAAAAAATCATTTTCTCAGACTATTATTCTCAAAAAAACCACGATTTTCTAAATAAATCTATGAAAAAAAAGAACAAGATCAACGTAAAGTAGAGAAAAGCAGGGAGAAAAAAGTTTACAATCCAAATCCAAAGAGTATCGGTGCAAAACAAATTTTTAAAAAATAAAAAAATATTGAAAATTTCCCATACTGTATCTAAAAAAACGAAGAAAAAAAAGCAACTCTATTCTTCAACTTTAATATGCGGATGCACATTCTTCATATGTTTACGCAAACTTCTAGAATGTACATACTCCCGATTACATCCGTCCACCGCACAAACAAACGGTTTCACATCGCAATGTGTTTTGGTGTGCGCGCTTAATCCATCTTTTCTAGCAAAGTTTCTGTTGCAGTTTGGAAATGTACATGTAAATGGTTTTTCGCCTGTGTGTTTGCGAACGTGGTTTTCAATTTTACAGCGTTTCGAAAATGGGGTTCCGTTGCGGTCACACCCGACCCAGTGGCATGTGTAAGATGATTTCTTCGTCTGCGTTTCATTGCAAAAGAAATAATGAGAAAAAAGAATAGATAAGGATTCAAAATTTTTCTTACCCCAAAATGCATTCCAACGTGGTCTACATACTCCTTCATATTATCATACTTGGTACCACATTCTTTCCCTTCATCCCAACGACAAACGTACAACGTATCATCTACAATTTGATCTCTATTGATCTCACGTACTCTCATTTGGATCTCCCGGATCGTGTTTGGGTATCGTTTTGCAAACAACGAGAAATCAAGCGCTTCGTCGGGAGTCGGCTGGATTTCGCGGATCGCGTTTGGGAATTGGTTTGCGTATTCGTTGTAGTCGATTATTTCGTCAGACGCGTCGGATACATCGGAATCTATAAAATTTATAGAAATTTTAGTAAAACAAGAAATGAAAAAAAAAGTGCTTACCATTGTCTGTCGGTCTAATTTCCGGCTCTGCAGCATAAAACGGTTGCAACCCATACTCCATACCTCCATTCTGAAAATCCATCATTCCGCTTTCCGGTGACAACTCCATCGCCATAGGATTAGAATTAAACGTTCCCAGGTGCTGCATTCCAAAATTCGGTTGAATATTCATAACATTAAAGTTCTGAATTAAAGGTGTAACGGTATTATTCTGCATCGAAATTGCTTGTGGTGATATTCCGTCCAGCGGTAGGTGGAAATCTCCTTGCGAGCTGATTGGTGTGATGGGCTCTGCGAAAGTGGGGAATGGGATCGTTTGGCGAGGTGGGGTTACGTCGTTGATCATGAAATTGTTGAGTTTCTCAATCGGTGTTTTCAATTCGTTTGTTTCCTCGCTGTTTGGCATCATCAATAAGTTTAATGGGCCGTTCAAGGTCTGTGGTGGGATATTCTGAGGCGAGGTCATGGTAGTGTTGATTATAAAATCGTTGAAATTTTCAATAGGTGTCTTTATATCGTTCGAGTCATCGGTAGTTGTCATGATGAAGGTAGGCATGGTTGCTCGTAGTTGGACCTGAGAAGGATCAACTGGAGAGTATAAGCCTTTGCCTTGCATCGCCTGGAAGTAATCGTTTTGATCGAAATAAGCAGATTCCTTTCGAACTTTTGGTTTAGATATGAAAATGTTAGTAACATGAAAAATGTGAGGGAAAATAAGGAATCTTTACCAAAGTTGGTATCAAAATAGCCATAGTCTCCAGGTGTGACTGGACCGCTGCTAGTTGATCTGAGAGAGACATTACTACTCGAGGTTAACCCGTAATTTGTAATTGGTGACAACAACTCGGGAGTTCCGCGCATTCCAGACGAGAATGATCTTCGGTGTCCAAAGCAAGGATTCATACTAACGGTAGAAGGGATCGCAAGATTCAATCTCGGACTGTTCTCAAACACCAAACTGGCCTGAGATACAGGAAGCAACGGAACGGTATGCGACATGGCACGTTTATGACCGCGATGTTGTTTCAATGCGAAATTGTAACTCTGACTCTCTTTATACATCGCGATCGGTTGATGCAATCGACTAGCAGTTGTCGGATGCGTCGAAAAGTATTCTCCGTCCTTACTCTCACTGTTCAAAGCCAACGGAGAAGGTGGGAGTCCCTGTCTTAACGATACACCAAATGCGCTAATAGTACCGCTGGACTTTGTTTTACGGTGAGACCCTTTTTCACGCAAGGTATGAGGACGAAGCAGACTGGGAGATTGCGGCAAGTTGTTCAAACTCGAAGTCGAGTTCTGACGACGAATCGCTCTCTGTATCTGAGGGAACTGTTTAACATCCAACTGCTTCGGTGAGGGGGTATCGTGAACTGATGGTTCTTGTTTGGGGTATTCAATTGATGCACTTAAAAATTCTAGTTTAACGTCGCTGTCGCAATCCATCAATTGCGTCGACGGGGTATTGTTCATTCTGGTATCCCCATCTAAAAAACCGCCAGTGTTATCTTTGGTATCCATGTTGAATTTTCCGGGCTGAGCTGATTCGAGATTCTCTTGCTCGGTCGGGTTATCGGCGCCGGTTGCGGAACTTGATACGTTATCAAACTGCAATCCGTGTAGCATAAGCAAACGGTTCTGAAGTTCGCGTTGTTGTTCCATCGACATCGAGTTGTTGGAAAACATTGGATTTTGTTGGGTAGTGATGTGATGGTGATGAGATTCTATGAAATTTGTGAATTGATGATGAGGATTCGGATGATCCATAGTGTTTGCTCAAAATTACTGTTTGTTGAAAGAAAAACACATAAATTTCAGAAAGGGTTTAATGGAACAAATCTTGAAAACCTGTTTTGAAAGTACGAGGGAAGGGTAATATCTTTGTCGGTGGAGGAAGTATCTTTGCGGGTTATAATAATTACAGTGAAAAGAATATTACTCCTCCTTTGCTTTAGGCTGGTCCTTTTACACAATTTCTCCAGGAACAAAAAGGAAACCCCACACAACTTCATCATATGCTGTCCCACCAATGCGCTAGATTGAAAGTGTATCTGTACGCGGTTTATTGTTGAAATAGATATGGATTTGATATTAAGACCATTCGTACGTTATGGTTGGAACAGAAAATTCAAACTACCCAGCGATCGCTTGTGTTATCCAAGTATAAAAGTTGTGGACAAGATATGTACCAATCGGATCTCATGGAAATAGATTTATTTTGGGAGTGAGGAAAGTTGACAAAAGACAAAAGATGATGTAATTAATAGCATTAAAAGAATATGGACATGTTTAAACTTCTTCAACCCTTCAATGCGGTGTTTTCGCAGAGAGACTGGTAACTTCCAGGAGAAACATATGACCACGTGCGTGTAGTGTTTTTTGAGGATGGACAGTGGAATGCATTTCGGTGCGGACAGCACAATATAGCCAAAATAGTAATATGACCATTGGAAAATTGTGTTGCGCGTTTAGATAATTCAACCCGTACGCAATTAAATAACCAAGTTCCTCGAGATATTCAGTTTTTTTTACGGCTGCATGATCGAACCAATTAGAGACAATGCTTTAGCACACCAAATCGACAAATCTTTCCTTCACCTGCGCAGTCCCTCGTAAATATTCCAGATTTGGGTCCTTAGACACAGTCGGTCGGATTCCGATTTCCTCATTTTCAAAACACATTCAAATGTGATACATTTAATAATAACAATATCATACTTATTACAGAATAAAACAAACATTTTGCGATTCATCCAAAATCCCGTACTTCTTCCTTTATCCTCAATTAAACACACTCAGACTTTATCCCACTTTTGAACGATATCCAAAACCGCTAATCTCTCCTTGTGCCTCTTCCACATTTTTAAACTTCCGCAACTTGCACCTCTCACACCTCCTGTAACACCACTATAGCCATCTGTGAGAAACCCTTGGGGTTGAAAACCGGAATGACCATACGAGGCCACCAGAGGCACCGGTTTGTTGCGTCGAATCGCTTCAAAGATAATATCAGCTTCAACGTCCAACGGTACTGATTCCAGTTGCGCAAGTGGTTGTTTTTCTTGAATAGGATCTAGATGAAATTATTTTAAATAATGGAGTTGATTTGATTTTTGAGATATGAATTACTGATTTACTTTTTACTTTTCCAAAATTTCGAGCTTGGTATCCTTGTAAAAGTGTATCATATGGTAAACTACGATATACCGCACGTTTCGCAGACATTGTATGGATCTTGCAAGTGATGCTTCGTGTGCAAGGACCCAGATCCGTCGGTACTCCGCAATTTTTATCGTAATCGATCACAGCTGGAAAGTGGAGAAGTTAGAAAACCGTCTTGCAAAATCATGAATTGAATCGGGGAACCTTTGGGTTTTGGGGTTTTAATCTTTTCAGCTTTCTTTTCCTTCTTCTTTTTGCCATCCGCTGAAACGGGAAATAGGGAATTTAGAGATGGTGAATCCATCGTGGCGAATGTCGTTATCGGAGGAGGTGTCTCATCTAGCGAATAATAATAAATCTAACTAATGTCGATGTGAATGATTAAGCCTTCTAAAACCTTCTCTCTTCCGTTTCAGTGCGTTTTTCTCTTCAATTTTCTTTGAATCCATCGTCAACGCCAATTTATTTCCATGTGTTTTCAAACAATTCTCTAAGAAAACAGATAACTGTTAACAGAGTCATGACAGGTTAAATGATATAGAAATACCCAAATGATTCTGAAAACCGGAAGCCAACACCGGTTTAGAACATTCTTTACACTTTACAAGGACATCAGAAGTGACACCCGAGCCCGAAGCCACATCGTCGTTGAGATCGAGGGAGTGTTTCATGGAGGCCCAAGTCAGGCCTTGTTTGCCCTTGAAGAAGTTGCTGGTCATTGGTGGCTGTGTCTGTCAACATTATCAGAAAATGAGCGCCCTTTCTTCCAAGCCCAAGAGCGAAATGACCGAGGAGGAACTAAAGGCCCTCGAGGAGCAGGAGTTTGCTACCGGCCCGCTCTCTGTCCTCTCCCTGTCTGTGAAAAACAATACCCAGATTCTGATTAATTGCAGGAATAACAGAAAGCTGTTGGGAAGAGTAAAAGCTTTGTACGTACTGTCGCGTCTTATTCTTCCTTTTAGTCCTTTAAATCTTTATCTTTATTTAACTTTCTCCTGACTGCGCTTTTAGTGATCGACATTGTAATATGGTTCTGGAAAACGTAAAGGAAATGTGGACAGAGAACCCGAGGACTGCAAAAGGAAAAAAGAAGGCGAAGCCTATCAACAGAGATAGATATATTTCGAAAATGTTTTTGAGAGGAGATAGTGGTATGCTGCGCAATTTTTTGTTTTTGTTGTTTTTGTGCTAATTTGTAGCTTTTATAGTTGTTTTGGTATTGAGAAATATTGTTTAAACTTGAATAAAGTATTATTAAACATCTGCACATTATTCTTCCTTCGGAACTTCGTCTGTGAGGTGAAAATTTCGCGGTTCTATAACAAATATAACCGTATTTGCGTTTCATACAAGTTTATTTGAAAAAGTTGATAAATCAACACCTCCCGGGTAATACTTCCTATAATAAATTAGTTTAATTTTAAGACTTCCTTTTGCAGTCTTGTTTATGTACCATTGATAAAGGATGGGTTCTACTTTTCGAAACTCAGGAGGAATCCAACAATAAAACTTTTTTCCATTACGGATCCAACCATCCCATTGATTTACTGAGATATTTTCTTTCAAAATAAGAGAAATCTGATTTTTTTCATGCTCGACATCGTCTCTCCGCTCCCATTCCGGTCGATACTGATTATCAATCACTTGACCCGTTTCAAAATCATGCGTGACTAAGCAAAAGAATGATCAACAAAAAATTTGTGTTTAGATACTGACGTACTGGTTCGAAAAAAGCTACGTGAAACAATTTGCTTTTCATCTCCAGAAAATTCCACTGACTGCACCCACCTAGTGTGCTCATACGCACCCCACATGGTGTGCTTATACAGAACCCTCGACATTTCGGCGCTCTGAACCGACCAGATTCTCACAGTTGCGTCGTGACTTCCTGAAACAATCCATTTTCTGTCCATCGATATTGCTATGCAACTCACTGCACCTGAGTGTCCCCGTAATGTCTTGATTATTTCACCACTCTCCATTGACCAAATTTTTATGGTTGTGTCATAACTTCCTGAAACAATCCATTTTCTGTCCAATGATATAGCTACACAATTTACGTTATCAACGTGACCACGGAATGTTTGGATTAGTTCACCACTTTCCATTGACCATCTGAAAATCGTCGTCTCGAGCCCCCACGAAACAATCCACTTTCTATCGGAGACAACCACAATCGATACCACCTTTTCCGAGTGACCAGTTAACATGCTGGTTTCTTCACCTCCCACCATGGACCAGATTCTCATCCTTTTATCTTCACTTCCAGATACAATCTGTCGCCCGTCAAGTGAAATTGCTATTGAACAGACAGATCTTGAATGTCCCTTCAAGGTCTTGGCCAATTCACTACTCTCTGTATCCCATATATAAATCACACCATTCTCACTTCCTGACACAATCCATTTTCCATTCACCGAAATCGCGACGGAATTCACAGAATCTGTGTGACCAGTTAAAGTCTTAATTAGTTCGCCGGTTGCCATCGACCAAATCTTTATATTTTTGTCGGAGCTTCCCGAAACGATCCATGTTCCATCTGCCGAAATTGTAATCGAACGTACCAACCCTGTGTGATTTAGAGAGTTCATCAAGTCGCCGCTCTCCAACGACCATATCTTTATCGTTTTATCAAAACTTCCTGATACAATCCATTTTCCGTTCGGAGAAATCGAAACAGATCTCACTGAATGCAAGTGACCAACGAAATTTCGGATTTCTCCACCATTAATCTCCATCGACCAGAGCTTTACAGTCTTGTCGGAACTTCCGGAAACAATCCAATTTCCATCTTGCGAGATCGCAACTGAATTAACAGATTGTAAGTGGCCCGTGAAAGTTTTGATTTTTTCCGCATTTTCGACAGACCAAATCCTTATTGTTTTGTCCACACTGCCCGATACAACCAAAGTTCCGTCTGTTGAAATCACAACCGATTCCACAGAATAATCATGAGCTTGTAAAGTTCGGATTTCTTCCCCGCTCTCCATCGACCAAATCCTTACGATTCCTATTAAGCTCCCAGCGACAATCCATTTCCCATCCAGCGAAATTGCAACCGACATCAAACTGTTCAAATTCCCTTCGATTGTCGTAATACATGCAGGCCAGAAGTTCCCAGTACCCGTCGCGACGTGTGGGACTCGTTGCGTTGGCAGGATATTGATGAAATGTTGATAAGTTCGAGTCTTTTTGGGTGAAAAGGGAATCGCAGTGACGTAAGTTTGCAGAGCAGATGCAGAGATCGCTGTGTTAAACTTTTGGTAAAGTCGAGCAGCATCAGTGAGTAATTCAACAGTGAAATCATTAGAGTTTGACAGAGTGGAGGTAGTGGGAGAGATATAATTGGATGTAAGTGCGCGCGTGGCTGGTGGGATTTGGTTTGTAGATTTGATGAGGCTAAGGAGTTCGATCCAATTTAAGAGTTTTGTTTCGGTGAATTCTTTGATCAGGTCGAAATTTGCACGTTTATCTTTTGATTCCGAGTGGTGTCTCCAAAAATACAAGGCCACGTATTCAAGATGCGGTGATACGTGTGTAGAAACCAATTGCGCAAAGTCCGGAACGTCTTTATGCAGAGTGTCTTCAGGAAGGTTAGCGATATTATATTTCAGAGACTCTTGGAGCAATTGCAAACATTTTCCAGTGAGTTTCGAATGGAACTCTTCAGTTTGAACCGCAAATCGAGGGTCGCTGAAACGTTTTGGGTCGGTAAGGTAGTCTGCCACAGATTTGTGGAAAAATCGAACACATCCTTCGTCGTTCAAATAGAGAATCGGCTGAAGTTTGCCAATCATCTCACTGACATTTTCGATCGGAATTTTCAATATTTCAGAGATATCTCCAACTCTCAATGGTTCGAAAGCGAGTGTGATGAAAGAGAGTACATCTTTTGATGGGTTAGGTGGAGTTTTCCCAAAGATCCGGTCAAAAGTCGAAAAATAGATCGCATCCATCGCTCCATCTGACCCTCCATCTCCCAGTTTTTCAATCGCCGCCGCCGTAATCCTTTGCCCGACCGCCGCAACTGCTTCAAGTATTCGACACGCCATCGCCAGCCAAATAAATAGTCCACCAGATTTTTCTGTTAGCAAACATGCAAGCTCGTCCAGGTCCTCGATCGAACCGTGCTTGCGAAGGAAATGTTTTGCATAGATTAAAGCATCAGCCCTGTTCTCACCGCTCGTTGCCTCCAACTTCTTTGTTTCCAGTTTCTCGAAGGTTTTCACAATATCGCCTTCTGGTCTGGATGTTACCAACAACTTGACAAACGAAGGGAGTTTCCTGCAATGAATACTAAAAACTTGGAGGATTTCACTTCGGAAACCCATCAAACCAGTCTCGTCCAAAGCATCAACTACGAGTACAATTGCTCTCGGGTTCGTTTTCGCGATTTCTTGCAACGGGGTGAGAATTAGAATTGTAAACATCTTTTCGATATTTGACTCGTCTCGGAGGGATTCCTTGACAACTTCCTCGTCCTTCAACTTGTCCAATATCAACCTTGCAAAATCTGCATTCCATTCACACAGTTGATAACACAAAGTGCGAATCAAATTTCTCGCGCTGTTTCTTCCCGAATCATCGTGCTTGGCATAGAACATTCCGGCTAAAAGATTTCTTCTTTCCAATTCGTTCGCAGCAAACGCCGAAATCACCGATTTCCCCACTCCCGCATTCCCCTGCAACCACAACACTCTTTCCGTTCGTGTTTCAGATTCGCTCGGATTCAAAAATTCCATCAAATTCTTCAACAACCACAATCTGGTGTCCGCAACGTGTGCGTTCAGAAGTCGAGTCCGTTCAGCTTTCATCTCTTTATCCAACGGTCGCAGAATTTCCCGCAGTCGCTGATCTTGAGTCGATGTTAAAAGCACGTTTACAAGTGGAGACGTTGATTTCCCCGTTTCGTGTTCCCTGATTTTACTTAACGTATTAAGTAACTTGGTTTTAGCCCTATATAATAGGTCAAGTGCAAAATTGTCAATAATACGTTTGGAAAATAGAAGTCTTTTACTCCTCCAAATTTATCCCGGATAACTCGACTATCGATTCACCTTGAATACGAAAGATCTCTTTAACTACTTTACGAATAGTTAAAACTCGCGGACTTCGCGGGTGGGAGTGTTTCTCATCAGGGAAATCGAGGTGATTAAAATTATCGAAAGCTTTCTTTCTTCCGACAAGTATTGGGAAGATGATAATGTTTTGCGATGGGTACCTTTGCAGAGTTTCTTCCCACTAATTGAAAATAAAACATCAGCTCCGCAAAATAAACGATAGAAACGTTACTTCTAAAAGAACGTTATCTTCCTTTACGTCCGCTTGCTTCATGTTCTTCAAGCAATCGTTTGAAATAAATAAAACCGCCACCTTGGACTGCCGCAAAGCCGAAATAAATCCTTCTTCCCAATCTCCTGTAGTGCGGAGGCATTTCTCATCCCAGAATGGATGAATTTTACGATTCGGATCCTTTGGATGTTCAATTCCGTTCAACTGAGAGTGGAAAACTTCAACGACGTCTTTGTCAGCCCATTTTCGATGACTTGTTGAATGTATCAGATAAACCTTTACGTTTGAAACTAAACTCTTCGATATTTACCTAAAGAATAAATCAAATCTTTCCTCGTCATGTGCACACTTCCAGAGAACTAAAATTAATTTAGTTTGATATGAAAATAGAGATTAAAACTTTCCCTGAATCGAACCTTTTGTTGAAATCTTTTCTTCGCAAAGCTGAAACAGATCATTAGTAAATATTCACAATGTGAATGAAAATGATCCTACACGAATGGCAAAAGTGTGATCTCGAAACTCGCCAAGTTTGTTCTTCGAGTGAATGATTGTTTCCGTCGAGTCAGAACGAATGGCAACGAGGTTGAAGGAGTGAACATCCCGCTTTATCTGTGACGCCAAGATCCACTTTATTGATAAGAAATCCTGCTCGGGAAAAAATTCGAGAGTCACGGAGTCCGAGTTGGAGACTTGCACTTCAAACCGGATTTTTTCCTGAAAAAACTTAGGAATTGAACATTTATAAAACAGTTATTAAGTTCCAAACCTCAATCCAAAGTTTAATTTTGTTTTTAATAAGCTTCTGAAAGTCTCCCTGTGTGAACTCCTTGCAACCAGGGGATTTCAAGTTTACAGCTGACATGGTCAGTCCAGATGACTCGGCTGCTGCATATACACTAGGAGCTTGCGCTTTCGCATCGCGAATAAGCAAAACGTACGGCTCGAGCTCGTCCGGCTCCCGTTGACGCTGGAATTACAATTTCGAATTTATCAAACGCCTGTCCCTCACGGTAATGGATATTTACGATAAGATCTGATTCTAAAATATCTTTCTTTTTTTCTTGCTTGCGCTTTTATCGAAGTAATAAGTGAATATTCAACGATGAAATTCGTCAAGTTATGAACTCACCACAATCCACAATTTTCTGTTCTCCATTACATCCTGAAGAATATCGTTCCCGGAAGGAATTGAATCCGGCGGAAATGCAGAGCGTGCGCTAGAACTAGTAAGATGAATGAGCAAGTCACTGGCACCGTTAAAGTCTATAAAAATGTTCAAAGTCCAAAATGTCCAAATGTCCATTTCCAACTGGGATATAACAACTATGAGCACCATTGTTTGTAGATTAAACAGCGATGTAATTGAAAATTTCCGTACTGATTCGGATCATTCATCCTCTGAATCTGACAGTCAGCGAATCGGATTCGGATATTGATATCACAGAGTCTGAATTGATCGGAAAGAAGAGCTATAAAAAAAATAAAGAGAGAGAGTGCAAGGAAAAGCAAGGTCGAGCACTAGCTGCGGGGAAAGTTTTAGAAAGAGTTTCGCAAAATATAAAGTGAACGTGAAAGATTTATTCAAATTCGAGAACAAATTTGCAGCATTGGAAAAGTTTGGATATAAGTCGTCGGACGGTGATCCATGTTTATTTTACAAAGAAATGAATTCTGGGGGAAAAACTTAATCGGTTATATAAGGACGATATATTTTATGCATTCCCAAAGAATGCAGCGCACGAAGGGGAAAGATTTAAGAAAGTTTTAACGAAAGCTTGTAATACAAGATATCAGAAAAAGGAGGTTTATTGGTATCAAAATAAAGCGAAACAGAGAAAATCGAAGCAAAATTGATCGGTTATTGGACGATTGCGATATGACGGATTGTAAACCAATGGCAACTTCGTTAAAGAACCACAGTTTGAAAAAAATGCGGGCATCAAGCTATATCAAGCATATCAAGCGATTATTAGTTTGATTTATTTATCGACTTGTACACGACCGGACATAGCGTTTGCAGTCGCAAAAGTGGCTCAGTTCATGACAAACCCGTACAAATCGCATTTTAACGGATTGAATTAATAAAAAGCGATATATTACACGAACCAAACATATCGACGCGAAACATAAATTTACAATCAACATTCGATTGTATCACTTCTCAATTTCGGGGATATAACTGAAACAACTTGGTTCAAAAGCGAAACATAAGTATTTTTCGCCTTATAATATTTATTTAAATCAACCTTGTTTCAGAATTTGCGTTCTTGTTGTCAAATTTGAATTCAATTTCCCCAAAAATCAACTTCTTGCTGTTTTTTCCAGCAAATATCAATGTTTAATGCAAATTTAATACGATTTTATCTGTCAAGCAAGTCACTTTTAAACATTCTTACCTCTTCCAAATTGCATTATCCAACAAAACCAACACAATTTTTCAAACTAACCTGAAAATAGATTCTTAGCAAGAAATTATATAAATATTACTTGGCAATGCATTTCTATCTCTTCTCAGTTATGGAGAAACTCAAAAAATCGCAGTGATAAAAGTGTCGGAGATGTTATTAAGCGCGAACCATATTAACTCAAGGAGGTTGCTACGAATGAGCAAGTCGCGGAAATCTTCACCAAACCTTTGGGCAAGGTCAATTCAATCATTTTCGTCAATTAATTGGACTTACAATTTGAATATTATCTTGTGGTGGATGTTAGAAATATAGAGGTACGATAGCCGATTGTAATGATTGGAATTATTATCATATTCGTCATTATTCGTTTGTTTTTTTTTGTTTACGTTACAGATTGGTTTAAAAGTAGAAAACATTCATTAATAAAGATTAGATCGTAAAATAATAATAACACCAACCTTATCATTCATTCTCCAAGAGTTAACCGATTTCGAAACGTCACTTCCAAAATTGTTTGATTTAAGTTCACCTGCAAGTGTAAGCAATCTTTCTCTCTCAGCTTTGTCCATTTCAACATTTTCTAGTTGTTGAAGTTCAGCTTCGATTCTGTCAGGTGAGACTAAATCCAATACTTCGTTATTGAGTTTTGTGCGGCAAGAAGCAAATCGTGGTTCTCGGATTCCAGCTTATTATTCCCCATCCCTGATGCAGGACGTTCAGTGCCTGAATGTCACCTTCTCTTATTTTATGTTCTTGAGCATCAGCCGGCTCCAATTCTTGATGGTGTTGTTCTTAGTCAAGCTGCATTCGCTTAGTCCGTCTCAATTGTCGCACAGATTTTAAGAACTTGCTCGGATCCCAAATCTTATCTATCATCGCCCATGTTGTGTTTTCGAATGCTGATCAATCCATGAAGTTGACTGGTAAACACGATTTACGTTGTAATAGCGAGCAGTGCTTTCAAATTCTGATTTTCACCAATTTTTAGGTAGGACAGTGAGTGTGTGTTCTCATTTTGTTCTACTTTTTGTTGATTTAAATAAAAAAATATTTGTTTATTGCTAAATGTGAACAAAATTGTTGCTAAGAAAATACGACCAATAATAATAATATATTTGCAGAATAAAACCATTGGAGCAAGTGGTTTACATGTCTAATTTATTTCATGGAGCTCATTAACAAGCATATATCTTGATGTTAGAATATACATATATCTAAACCAAACCAACTGTGACTTGTGCTGAATCATGGCAAACACCCCTTTAAGGTACTCAAAGGGTGTCAAGACATACATGTGCGTCTGTTGATGAACCATCTTGCGATTATGTAAATAGATCGTGAGTGGAAAATCAAGAACGGAGAGAAATTTGCGAAACACAGAAACCGATCTCAAAGAGAACGCCTTCATGAGTGGTTCAGATTGGTCTGAGATTAATCTCTTCACGCCATGGTACGTTGCGCGATGGTTTGAATGTCCTGATATTCCGTAGTCATCGAAAGTTATGATCTACGAAAAAAATTACTTTCATGAAATTGAGTATCATCTGATACTTACAAAGTCAACGCCACCCAAACTCTTGATGTGCGAGGAAATACATTCAGAAACTATTTGAAGGTTCCAATCGGCAGTCATGGAATCTGGTAATTCTCTAAAAATGAAATTAAAGTTGCAATAGTTCTTTTTTTGGTGAGTAGCAAATACTCGTTGTTGATTATTGTAACATGGGAGGGTAGTATCCCAAGTACTTTACAGCTATTCTTCAACTCCTTCGTACGTAACGTTCCAACTCCGTATGCATTTCCTTTTATCTCATTAGGTACGAAACTTCTCATACATGGTAGGAGGATTTATACCCGTAGAAAGACAAAGCAAATATATGTGTACATTCACATTGCTGGTTAATTTCAAAATTGTAGGCGAAAAAAACATGCATTCATCGTCGGGATGCGAGGTCACAATCAAAACTTTCGGGTTCGATTTAGATTCGGAGAGGGCGGTTGGATTAATAAGAACGGAGGGATAAAATGACACGCAGATGTATGAAATTAATGAAAGAACTACAATAAAAACTGGGATGGACAAAGAGACTGCCATTTCCGTCTTTTGCCTTTTCCTTCACTTGATCATTTTGGCGACGTTTGTTGTGACTTTCTTGAATCCGTCCATCAGCGAAATCGTCGACGAAAGATCCCCTCTGTCCCCAAATTACTCTAATAAAATATACTTCAATTGAACTCAATTCAATTTTGTATTAAGTACCTCAGATCCCATGGCCCGCTCTTTGATCTCTTTAAATTGATCATCAGTTAATTTTGTGAAGTTGATTATTGTTGATTCGTCCTCCTCGTACAAGACTGATTCTGAACACGACAGTTGCGCGGATTGTATTGCTAATTTCTGGAAAAGGGCTCGTTCATGAAGTAGCCTAGAAAAAACCAAGTTATAGTCTTCTCAAAGTTAAAATAATACTAATACCACACTCACTGTCTTAATGCCTCTCGATTGTGGCATAATTCACCTGACGCAAATTTTCAACTTTACAACTCAAATAGCAATATTTAAAGCATCTTACTTTGCAAATTACT
The DNA here is from genome assembly GCA_027600645.1 of Nowakowskiella sp. JEL0407. NCBI lineage: Eukaryota > Fungi > Chytridiomycota > Chytridiomycetes > Cladochytriales > Nowakowskiellaceae > Nowakowskiella > Nowakowskiella sp. JEL0407. The sequence continues at coordinate 27,696 of JADGJK010000113.1, read as the reverse complement.
CAACACTGCTTCCTTAAAGCTATTTCTCATATAATGCAAAACATGAACGATGCAATCCTTTCCTTCTCTCCAAACCGGAAAAGCTTGTCTGATTGAAAAGTTACCGTCTCTATCAACTAGGGGGTGATACATTCGCGTTAAAAATACGAGTCGAGGAGGATGCGCCGGATATTCGGTAGGAATTTTCAAAACAAATTTGAAAACTCCTCCTTTGTAAAAGCCTGCGTGCAGAAAAATCACTCCATGCCATTCTGATAAGAAAATATTATCGCATTTAGATTGCAGAGATGTTCGAGATTTTTTACCGTAAAGATTATTCTGGTGCGGAATGATGTAAACTCCGGAAGGGCAGTGTTTAGGATTTTGGATATTTTTACTGATAATAAAAGTTACTCCTGATTGGTATAAGATAGAGCGTAGTTCATACTATTCAATTAGAAGCTCGCATCTGGCGAAGTATTGCGTGTATGCCGGCGATTGCTGTTGACCAACCATTATTTTGTGACAACCGTAACACAAGCATTCAAACCTTGAAAAGTAATTTCTTTCTGAAGTCTTTTCACTTTCTCAATACTTGCTAAAGTTTTTATTACAGAATGGACAACGTTAACGAACTCGTTGAAGGACCCAAACAATTTGCAAAAGACAGTGCTCAATTACTCCAACGGTGTACCAAACCCGACCGAAAAGGTATTATATGGATTCAGTTTTCTCAAATTACAGTCTAAATAATATCATTTGTTTAGAATTTATGCAAATATCTCGCGCTGTTGCGTTAGGTTTCTTCTTAATGGGGTTCATCGGATTTTTCGTTAAACTAATTCACATTCCTATTAACAATATCATCGTGTAAGATATTTAAAAAGCAAACTTGATTCGTTCATTATTAGGGGTTTCTAATACCTATTTTCTTAGTGGTGGATCAAGATAAGCGAAAATATTAAACTTAACACAAATATATTGGAGCGATTATGTTGGAAATCAACACATGGAAAAAAACTAAATTGGAATAGAACAAAGATTTATTGTAAACCTCTTTTATATAACATAAATTAAATTTTATGGTATTCAAATGTTCCACACACTTGACGAGGAAATTCGCATATCGAATTATAATCTGCTTTCATATAATTTCAGTGATTGTGTTCAGAGTAAGTTGCGGAATTAGAAAGCGAAAAGTGCGCGATTGTTGTTGGGTTGTTTGTGCTTGAAGCCACAACCACACAAAAAAAAAAACAATCCTGTCGTCCTTTCGGTTACGGAGAACCTAATTTTAGATTCTTTTGATTCCCTCGATTTTCTATTTATAAGAGTAAATATAGAGGAATCTTTCCCATAATCTTGTTTGGTGACTAAAATTTATTTTAAATTAAACTTGATTTGTGGATTTAGTGCCCGAAAACTCTATTAAAGTATTTTCCGGAAACTCTCACCCCGAATTTTCACGTCTGGTTGCTCAGTAAGTCACGGGTTAAACGAAGAACATCTCAATAACTTTATTTAAAGACGTCTTGGTCTGTCCCTTGGAAAATGCGTGGTTCTAAAATATTCTAATCAAGAAACATCCGTAACGATCGGTGAATCTGTCCGAGATGAAGACGTATTCATCATTCAGTCCGGATGCGGGGAAATCAACGACAACTTGATGGAATTATTAATTATGATTAACGCATGTCGAACCGCATCGGCCCGTCGAATTACTGCCGTAATGCCATGCTTTCCATACGCACGACAAGATAAGAAGGATAAATCTAGAGCTCCTATTACGGCCAAATTGGTTGCGAATATGTTGACCGTTGCAGGTGCAGATCATGTGATTACGATGGATCTACATGCGAGTCAGATTCAGGGATTTTTTAATATCCCGGTTGATAATTTATATGCTGAACCGACGATGCTGAAGTATATTAGAGATAATGTGATGCGTGAGGGAAATGTTGTAATCGTATCGCCAGATGCAGGAGGAGCCAAACGGTATTGCGGAAACCGATAATTTGATTTTTTTATCTAAATTTTCGTTCGCAGTGCTGCGGCGATTGCTGATAAGTTGGATATCGAATTTGCCCTAATTCACAAGGAACGAAAGAAGGCTAATGAAGTTTCTCGAATGGTGCTGGTTGGAGAAGTTCGCAATAAAATATGTGTCCTTGTTGATGACATCGCCGATACATGTGGAACACTTGGATTAGCCTCCAAAACGTTGATGGACAATGGAGCTGTGAAAGTTTACGCGGTAATCACTCATGCAGTTTTGTCGGGAAAAGCAACCGAAGTGATCAATAACTCTCATTTATCTCGATTAATTGTTGTATGATCATCGAGCTTTAACTGCCAAATTTGAGTTTTAATTTTTTTTTTTCATAGACAAATACCATTCCACATGATGATAAAAAGATCCGATGCAACAATAAACTTGACACCATTGATGTTTCCGCAACATTTGCGGAAGCGATTCGAAGAACTCACAATGGTGAATCCGTTTCCTTCTTGTTCCACAACGTAAGGAGAAGCTTTATCACGATCCAAAAATTATATTAACCCGTTGCTTAGGTCCCAAGCTAAATATATTGTACACATGCGATTTTTTATTTTTTCCCTCAATATTTGAATTTCTGCTATATCCATTTTGGAATTTTGGATTCTTTTTTCACAAGTTTTTTTTATTTTTTTTTATTTTGATTTTTTGTTGGACTCTCCAGTTTCCATTCGTTTCTAGTTCCCAGAGTACTATTAGGCTTTGATACGAATAGATTTTTTTAATTAATGAAGTAGTGTGATTATTATAAACTTCAGTGGAATGCCAAAAAAAAAGGTGAGCAAACTCGATTCAACTATTCTAAACGGTACCAAACTGCAAGTCTCGTGTTGCGGCTTATACTTTTCTGAAGCATCCGAAAAATACGAAGCTCCAACAACGTCAGTTGAGTGATTCCATCAAAAGCAAGAGAACGACATCTGTCCGAGTTCAAAATTCGAACCACTTCCACTTTCGGTTATTCTGGGATTCAGCGTATAAAAATTCGCCTTCGACCGTCAAGTGTATCGCAACCCATCAGAGACAACTTTAAAGAGCCGAGTCGGTCACTTTAACAGATAATTAATGAATGATCGGTCAGATACAGCGTTTTTGTTTTGTTTTTCTTTGGTTATCGCTTTTTGTAAATTTGCAATTCATTTAAAGCTTTTTTCGCACTTAGAAATTAATCAAATGGACTTAGCATATGCGCACACACTCGAGCAAATTTTCAAACTTCTATTAAGAGAGTATTATTTTACATTTATTGCTTTTATCGCACATTTTTTCTTGGATTTATTTTGGTACAATTTACCAACCAAGAGGTTTATTTTTCCAATTAAAGTGTATTTTCTTTTAAAAAAAAAAAACATCAACGACAAAAAACATTCCACACATTTCTCCAGACCACAATTAATGTCTCTAAATTGTGGTCGACCATGAAATCTCGTTGTGTGTATGTATAAAAAAAAATTAAGAAAATAAGCATATAGAAAACTTAAACAATAAAGTATATGATTTCCAAAACTGTCACGAATGTGATACCGATACTCAATAATGAGGATTTTCCAAGACTTCCACTAGTTTTACTGTTTCCGTTTCCGTTTTGCGACGGGATTGTGAAATTTGCGTCGAATGGAACGTTGGCGGACGGGCAAGTTGGTGCTGGTAATGGTTTATAGTAGGATACATTTTGTATTGGTAATATTTCCCTATTGTAATAAAAATGATTTAGAATTTCAGATCATCAAACTGTGTTGTTTGTAAATACCCGTTGTCAATCATTGATTTGGTTACATCTTTGTCTCCATTCGCTGAGACGAAATAGTTATTCCATGAGGTACAGACGTCACCGCTTCGTCCACTGAAGCAGATATCCGGGAAATGTGTGCGCTTTGGATAGTACATAAGGAAATCTAAAAGACATAAATTTTGTTTTAATCTTTTCATAATTGTAAAATAACAAATAAATTTCAACGTACTGAAGCACATTTCCTCGTTGGTGCTCTATGAACGAAAAAAAAAAAGATAAGTGAAATGCGGATATGATTAAAGACCAAGTTTTACCTCGCCGAACGTAGTCACGCTATTTCTACCCTTTCCGTCGAATTTACAAGTCGTAATAAGTTGGTCTCCCGATACTAAAGTATCAGTTCCCGCACGAACAGGTTGCAATCCTTGGAACGAAAAATCGTAGTAATTCTTCAACCCCACAACAGGAAGTTCAGTGCCGTCCCGAATGTGTTTAGTTTGAATTGATTTTCCAAGCGTGTGCATGTGCATGAAACTGCTCATGAGCGTAACGGTTTCGTTGAATTTCTTCGTGCAGGAAGACGAGCACACTTGTGGTCGAGTGTTCCATACTCTTAAAATAGTTTATGCTTTGTTAGTATTCGGAATAAAAGAAATAAATCAATCGAAAACTCACTGGTTGGGTGGAATCCTGATATCAAACGTTCCCAACGTCAAAATCCCAATATCAAACTGTCTCAAAGTCGGCGTATACGAAAGAATTAACCCACTCGAATCAGTATTTCCCGCAACTTGTTCCGGGTTATTATAATGTACTTGCATCGCACCGTACTGCATTGAGCCGGCACCAGAACCAATCGCGAATCCGGTTTGTGGTGGGTAAACGACTTTTGAGACTCCGGGAGCCCAGACGAAGGAGATTGAGACGCAGTTGGTCGACATTGACATGCATTCGTAGACTTGGCCTAATGCTTCTTTTGGTTTTGAGAGGCATTGGTAAATTACGATGTGGTGGATGAATTTAGTGTCGATTTTTGGGTAGAACCTAGTAGGGAGATATTAAATTTTGTGAGAGGGCTGTTATGAGAAGGAAAGGAGGTTTGCTTACTCGACAATGTGATATTTCTTGTCAGCGGGAGTTTCAAAGTTTACGCATTGGTAAGAGGTAGCGTTGGTAGAAACAGGAATGTTTGGCATTTGGACGGTCAAGTTTCGATAGGTTGAGTGGTCGATAGCTTGCAACGCAACTGCATCGGCTTTCTGTTGGGCGCTCTCAATGAATGTAATATATCCGTTTCCTCGATTCTGGCCGTGGTATCCAAACGTCGCCGAACTTCCGATTGCCCTAAAAACGTTTTTAGTTTGAATATCAATTGACAACAGAAAGGCAAGTGAAATAACCATACCAAACGACTGGTTGATTCCCAGTCTCAATATCGTAATCATCTGCATCGCAAGTCTTCAACTTTCGACTAACAACCGCAGTAACAGACTTTCCATCTTTTCCAGCTTGCGGAGCTTGAACCAAAGTCCAATCCTGATGAGAATCAACCACCGGAGTTTCGTATTCCTTCGAGAACCTATCAGAAGCTTCCCAATTGCCACTATCGGCTTTAACAATCGCAACAATATCCGTCCCACGCATCCCACCGCTCTCCGAGATTCCAAAAGCGAACCAATTTGGGTTAGTCGCGTTAACTTGGTCAACTTGGAATCCGAGTTTTATCGAGTCGCCTTCAACCGTCCAGTGAACTGCAAACTTTTCAGAGATCAAGGAACAGTTTGCGAAAGTCGCGCGAGTGAAATCAGAGAAACATTGGGCTGCGTTACTGAGTTTGGTGAACGTAAGTATCGCAACGAGTAATGAGATCGATGTTTTTGAATACATTTTCGTAAAAGATTTTTTGTTTTGTAGATTGATAAGAGTAGTTAAAGTTGATTTTGTGTTTGTGTGATTGATTGATGGTGAGATCGAAACGAAGTTTAAAATGAGATCAGGCTGTGAATATAATTGCCTTTGGGAGGAAGGCGCAAGGTTTTTCCAGTGGAGTCGGCTTGACTCAGCTTAAGGCTTGTAAGAAAAATTATTCTTTTCAGTGGTGCTGAGCTGATGACGGGGCTTTTGCAAAAGTTGTGTTGCAAAGCGAAGGTACGGTTATGGTGGGGCAAGGGTTTTTTGAATTCCGTTTTTTTTACAAGAATTAGTTATCTTTACTTTAGCAGAATATTGATTAATTTTGATTTGTCGCGTTTCGCGTTCCCAAAGTCAAATTCGATCGCGCGTCATTCTCAATAAATATGTATGAAACCATGTTTGTTTTTTTTAAGAAAAAATTAAAAAAATTTAAAATCACTAAAATTGATTCAGTCTTCCAATTTCGCCTTCTTTGCACTTTTCTCTTCCATAACCGCATCCGTATCAACATTCACTTTGGGTTTCTTTTTCACCAAATTCGAAACATCGTTCACAACTTTAGAAGGAGCCGCAGCAGCAGACGTTTCCGCACCATTGGCATCAGAAGTTTTACTCGCAGTAGCAGCATCACCGGGAAACTTTGTTCCAACTTGATCTCGAATCAACTCTAAATCTTTAATCTTTTCATCCAATTCGGGCACCATGCCTTCCATAATCTCTTTAATTTCATCTTCCAATTCCCTCATTTTCTCTGGATCCGTGGTGTGTCGCACATCGTCGCGTAGGATTGATACTCGATTTTGTAAGACGAGGGATGTGAGTTTTAAATTTTCCAATGCTTTATCGTACTCTTCGGTGAATTCATAGGCTAGCGCAAGTTTGAAGTATGATTCGGAAAGTTGGCGGTTGGATGGTGGGAAGAGTTTTGATTTCAGTTTTACAGCATCAGAGTAGTCCAACACCGCCCGACTCCATTGTTCTTTGTTAGAGATATAATATTAATAGAAGTGAAAAAAATTGAAAATAATAACTGAGAATGCGGGTTTACCTAGTTCAAGAGATATATCACCCAAAGTCAAGTAAGTCTCCGCCAACATTTTCTGATTCTCTTCTCCATCCATTTTCTCCAGAATCGTACGAGTAAGATCTAGAATATTCCAGGCAAGCATCATATCATCTTCTTCCTCTTCCTCTTGTTCCTCCTCAGCACCACCCGTTTCATTATCTTTTTCACCATTTTCGGGTTCATCAGCTTGTTCGGCATCGCCTTCCTCTTCATCTTCAAAAACGAGAATTTTACCAACTTTTTGTATTTTCGCGGTGGGTAAGTCTGGTTGTTCCGAGTCTTCCTCTGTCTCTGCAGAAAGTGTTGGACAATTCCATAAGTAGTTGGACGAAGTGAAAAAGCTTCTGTGGATACCTTTCTCGTTGGAGGAACCCAAGAAAGTAGATTTCTGAAGAGCGATATTAAACAAAGCGTTTCCGTACCAATAAAAAGCAACAGCACATTCAGGCGAACCTTCGCCAAATTTCTCTACACTACGAGAATAAACTGGTTATAAAGAAACAGGAGTAAATAACAAGGGACTAGCATATACAGTTCGCGGGAGGCATCGCTGAACAGATCCGTGGCAGTGTCAAAGTGCTTGAGGGCGTACTCTCGCTTGCCTTGTTCGATTAATTCTGCCATTCTGGGAAGAGCGCAAAATGGCGACGAAGAAGTTTGTGTCGGGCGATGACATCTTTAAATCTAAAATGGAAAAGATCGTCAGTTCCTTCTTATTTACTTTCCCGCACTCACTCTTGTTGTGTAGAACTCGGAACTGTTTACGTTGACTTATGGTTCGCTGGTTTCGCAACTCGTGAAGGACTATGAAGATTACAAGGACGTCAACATCCAACTTGATAAAATGTACTTTATTCATACATTGTATTTGACGTATTGACCTTTAACATGGGTACTTGAAAGGGGCTATAATATCGGTGTGCGATTAATTGAAGAATTTCTGGCGAAAACAGGCGCGGGAAAATGCACAGACTTTAAAGATACCGCCGAAATTATATCAAAAGTATTATTCCTCTCTCAACATACCTTCCCTTGCACGATTTCCCGTATAAATTCAAAAATCTCTCCCAACAGGTCGGGTTCAAAATGTTTCTTGGAATATCACCATCAGTCACGAACTTCTCCGCGGACGGGAAAGAATTCTCTTTAATATTTGATGAAAACCCACTCTCTGATTTCGTAGAATTACCTGAAAACTCGTCAGAGTTGATGTACTCGAATATATTGTGTGGAGTGTTACGAGGGGCACTTGAGATGGTGCATTTGCAGGTGGATACGCAGTTTTTACTGGATACGTTGAAGGGGGATGAGGTGACAGAGATGCGCGTGAGACTTGTAAAGTACCTGGATGAGGAAGTTCCCGCGGCGGATGATTAGAGAGTATTTGATTTTCATAACTTCCAATGTCTTGTGTTTATAAAAGAATCGACCTCCATCTTGGGTGTGTGCGCTATGGCCACCCGCCATTCTCCTAAACGGCGCAACCATGAACACTGTAAGCGTGGCCCTCTTTGTTTCTGAGCGAGACTGAATTCTGAAGCAGGGCGAGTTCACAGGCGACGAGCTGGCAGACCTAGCCGACGACTTCAACGACGTGGACCTCGCTCCCTCCAAGTCGGTGGAGGACCTCGACAGGGCGCTCTTCCCTCCTGCCCCCTTTGATCCCCCCACGGACATGTCCATCGACTCTTTTCCCATCTCGGATAATATCCTCCCCTCGCCTGTCCGTCCAACTATCCTCATTTCACCCGAAAACAAAATTATGGACGTCAACGAACTCCCAAACGTCGACCAGAATCTAGAAGTGTTTGTAAAAGGATTGGTCAAACTGCTCTTGGAGTTACCCGAATATACCGATGACACAATATCAGAATGGGTTGCAAAAGTTTCTGTACGTAAGAAAGAAAATCTTAGTTAAATTCTCGTTTATTCCAGTTTCGTTTCTTTTTTTTAGCCACTGTGTAGTAAAAACGTTTTCAATTACGTGTATATACAAACGCTCATTACGCGTCTATCTCAAGAATATTCTGTTTCGGGACAAAATACTGGTTACGCGATGAGGAGAATTTCTGCTGAATTACAAAACGCCGTACGGATTTCTCAAAATGGGTATCCCAGTTTAGGATTATATTTTACATCAAAATCTCATTACTAATTCCCTTTCTGATTTAGATCGAAAATCACGAAACCGTTTGATAATGCGATACAAAACAGTGCCAAAGAACCACAATCAGATGTGATTATTTTTATTTCTGAGATTTCTGGTTCTGAGAAACCCTTGGCTGGAGACATCGTTAAAGTATACAAGGCTTATTCGGATCCAGACCATGCTCCTTCTGTTTCGTGTTTACAATCCACTCAGTTTTTAAGTATACATTCATCATCTTTATTTATTTTGCTCTTACTTATGTGTTTTTTTAGATGTACTGTTGAACGATGTGTTTGTGAAAGGTGAACAACGACCACAACAAGTTCACGAGAAATTATATTTACTGGCTTACGCTTCTAGTGTCATTGACTTACATGATGGAACTGTATGTTTATAATTTTTTGCACCGCAATTTTTTTCTTCCTGAATTGATGCTAACTTGTGTTTTCAAAGAAACAAACAGGGGAATTAATGCCAACGTTGAATAAACTGGAATCTTTAGAGAAGATATTGAGTGAATGGTCGTTATCCACGGATTTTACAGGGAAGCTTAAAACTCTTTTCGAATATCTAGAGTATAACCAAACTACAGATTATTTTATGAGTATGATCTTAATTCTCTCTCTTCTATTTTTAGTGTTCCGATTACATCAATGGCATTGTTATTTTGGTCAAAATCGAAATTAAAGAATGGAGATTATGTTAATGATATTATGATGGGAAGGGTTCCTCCACTGTTTTATTTATTGGATGAGGTACAATATTATTTTGAGAAATTATTCCTGGAATTTGTTTTTTGATTTTTTTTTTATTCTTTGTGAGTAGATGGGGTATAGGAGAAAGACACAACTGAAATTGCTGCTGAATATCTGGATTGAGATTTTGGAGGGAATCATTGTTGGTGTATCAGTTCTTGAAGAAGTATGTGAAAAAAAGATATCTTTCGGGTCATCCTTATTTAGCATTGTATATTTAGATCCATTTACGAAAAATTATTGTTGATCGATTGATTAATATGGTGAAAACTGGGTTTGTTATTCCGATTTTAAATTATTTTTATCATGCGGTGGAGCGGATTGATGAATCCTTGGTGTCGTATTTTCTGGCAAAGGTATTTATTACCAGTTCTTTTTTTCCGGTTACTTTTCACCAATTCAAACAATTGTTTGCGATAGTTTTTGGGATTACTGGAGACGCCGATTCCGGGTGAAGTCGTAAAAATCGTTATTAGGACAATTAACAAATTCAAGTCTCCGAAATTGTTGTTATCGATTGAACTTGCCGATCCAATGTTATTTTTCATTCGTACGTTGAGATTTAAAGTCAATGCTGGTAAAATTTAGTCTAATATCTTACTTCAATGCTTAGGATATGCTTCGAATTCTTTGAATGTGGATTTGGATCCAAATGATGCATCGGAGTTGCAAGAGATCAAAGTCAAATTAAAAATTTGAGTGTTATCATTATTTTATTGTACAACTAAATATATTAAAAAAACCAGTGAAAATTAACAAAACCAATTCAATCTGAAAGCTCGTCGACTTCAGCTACTTCCTCAATTCCACTTGATACTTCAACAACTTCGTCTTTTTGTTTTGCATCGTCGTCGTCGTCGCTACTTTCTTCTTGTTCCTCTTCTTTTCCGTTTGCATTAGTTTCCTCGTCACTGCTTTCATTATCTTCTCCACCACCTCCATTGTCATCATCTTGGGAATCATCGGTATTATATTCACTGTCATACTCCTCAACACAAGACTCTTCACTCTGCATTTCAAAATCATCATCGTCTTCTTCATCCTCATTATTCCCACTCGGCTCAAGTTCATCAGTCTGCTCAGCAACACTCTCCTTATTTTCAACTTTCGCCAACTCACTCGATTTCGCTCCTTTAACAACCATTGCATTCACAACAGCAATGTACCCTCTAACCGCATCAATCTCACTCGAATCAATCATTGAAAACTCGATCGTTTCCACATAATCATCGTTCCCACCCTTTCCAGTTTTCTCCACTTTCACCTTCTTCCCCAAACTCTCACCACTTTTCCCACGCAACAAAACCACAAGATTAAACGTCCGCGATAACACACCCGACACAACCACCTCTTCAATCTCATCAAACCGTAAATACAAAATCGGTTTTTTGAATCCAAACAATAACCCCGTTTTTAAAAAATATAAAAACCCCGGTGTGGTGATTTTGTGGCATGGTACATACGCAGTGGAATTTTTCTTTGATTTGAATGTTGGTGACGTTTGTGGTGTGGTTGTGAATTTCAGTGTGGGCGGGAATGTTTGGGTTGTTGTGTTGTAGAATGGGGTTTTTGTGAACGTAGATCGGAGGTGCGGGAGGAGGGTTGTTGCGAGTGTTGGAGTTGGTTGGAGTGTGATGGTGTTTGGTTGTGATGTAGAAAAGTTGGTGTATTTTATATCTGTTTAACGAATCGACGAAAAAAAAATTAATAATGGTAAAACAACGAAAAAAACTCAAAGAGTAGAACACCGTACAAACCTTTTTGTTTATCATCAAATCCAAATATCAATACGTTATCCGCGATCCCGCTATCAGGTTCCAAAATAAACACAACTGTAAAATGCGGTTTCTGAAAGGCAAACATCACACCAATAAAAAAAAAGCAAGATATCAATTATATCAATTTGCACAAATAAAATCTAATTTTACATACCTGTTTCTCGGGAGTATCCAAAACAAGAATCTCTGCAATCTTTTCCTTGGCAAACGAACAAACAGCTTGATCTTTCCCAACCTCCACATCAGCGCCAACTTTTCCTGACAACAAAACCACCGTTTCATCAGAAACAACTAAACTTAATTTCTTTCGCGGTGTAATGAACGACAAGTCATGGAAAACTTTAGTATTAGAATTCGCCGTGAATATATTCTTGAATTCCGGTGTTGCAACAACTGAATCACCCAGTGATCGCTTTTTGATTGTGTTTGCAGGTGTTGTTGGGTTATCTATTTCGGAGGGTGTGGGTTGGAAAGTTGTGGTTTGGGTGTATTGTTTCGCGAGTAATTCAATCAAGTCGAGGGTGTGTTGAGGGTTTGGTGATTTTTCCAACGCTTCTTGAAGTTGAACGGAGATTGGGTTTAACGACGGATAAGTTTGTTTTAGTAAAGTTAACCGTTCATTCGTTGTTTTCATTTTTCTTTTTTTATTTTGAAAAGGCGCAACTTTGGAGCAAAATAAAACAACGGAATCACGGGGATAAAAAAATATACAGAGAGATATGAAGAGGTACGTTTTGTTAATAAAAATATCGGTGGAAATATACAAAAGACATCTCCGCTTACAATAAAAACAAACAAAACTATACATCATCAAATAAAGAGAAATATAAAGTGAATAGAAAAGTTACCATATTCGGAATAAAAGGAAGAGGAAGAGAGAAAAGAGCGGAAAGGAAATGAAAAAATGAAGAGTGAATAAGTCTTTAAAAAATATTTCATCCGTAAAAGAAGAAAAAATCATTTTCTCAGACTATTATTCTCAAAAAAACCACGATTTTCTAAATAAATCTATGAAAAAAAAGAACAAGATCAACGTAAAGTAGAGAAAAGCAGGGAGAAAAAAGTTTACAATCCAAATCCAAAGAGTATCGGTGCAAAACAAATTTTTAAAAAATAAAAAAATATTGAAAATTTCCCATACTGTATCTAAAAAAACGAAGAAAAAAAAGCAACTCTATTCTTCAACTTTAATATGCGGATGCACATTCTTCATATGTTTACGCAAACTTCTAGAATGTACATACTCCCGATTACATCCGTCCACCGCACAAACAAACGGTTTCACATCGCAATGTGTTTTGGTGTGCGCGCTTAATCCATCTTTTCTAGCAAAGTTTCTGTTGCAGTTTGGAAATGTACATGTAAATGGTTTTTCGCCTGTGTGTTTGCGAACGTGGTTTTCAATTTTACAGCGTTTCGAAAATGGGGTTCCGTTGCGGTCACACCCGACCCAGTGGCATGTGTAAGATGATTTCTTCGTCTGCGTTTCATTGCAAAAGAAATAATGAGAAAAAAGAATAGATAAGGATTCAAAATTTTTCTTACCCCAAAATGCATTCCAACGTGGTCTACATACTCCTTCATATTATCATACTTGGTACCACATTCTTTCCCTTCATCCCAACGACAAACGTACAACGTATCATCTACAATTTGATCTCTATTGATCTCACGTACTCTCATTTGGATCTCCCGGATCGTGTTTGGGTATCGTTTTGCAAACAACGAGAAATCAAGCGCTTCGTCGGGAGTCGGCTGGATTTCGCGGATCGCGTTTGGGAATTGGTTTGCGTATTCGTTGTAGTCGATTATTTCGTCAGACGCGTCGGATACATCGGAATCTATAAAATTTATAGAAATTTTAGTAAAACAAGAAATGAAAAAAAAAGTGCTTACCATTGTCTGTCGGTCTAATTTCCGGCTCTGCAGCATAAAACGGTTGCAACCCATACTCCATACCTCCATTCTGAAAATCCATCATTCCGCTTTCCGGTGACAACTCCATCGCCATAGGATTAGAATTAAACGTTCCCAGGTGCTGCATTCCAAAATTCGGTTGAATATTCATAACATTAAAGTTCTGAATTAAAGGTGTAACGGTATTATTCTGCATCGAAATTGCTTGTGGTGATATTCCGTCCAGCGGTAGGTGGAAATCTCCTTGCGAGCTGATTGGTGTGATGGGCTCTGCGAAAGTGGGGAATGGGATCGTTTGGCGAGGTGGGGTTACGTCGTTGATCATGAAATTGTTGAGTTTCTCAATCGGTGTTTTCAATTCGTTTGTTTCCTCGCTGTTTGGCATCATCAATAAGTTTAATGGGCCGTTCAAGGTCTGTGGTGGGATATTCTGAGGCGAGGTCATGGTAGTGTTGATTATAAAATCGTTGAAATTTTCAATAGGTGTCTTTATATCGTTCGAGTCATCGGTAGTTGTCATGATGAAGGTAGGCATGGTTGCTCGTAGTTGGACCTGAGAAGGATCAACTGGAGAGTATAAGCCTTTGCCTTGCATCGCCTGGAAGTAATCGTTTTGATCGAAATAAGCAGATTCCTTTCGAACTTTTGGTTTAGATATGAAAATGTTAGTAACATGAAAAATGTGAGGGAAAATAAGGAATCTTTACCAAAGTTGGTATCAAAATAGCCATAGTCTCCAGGTGTGACTGGACCGCTGCTAGTTGATCTGAGAGAGACATTACTACTCGAGGTTAACCCGTAATTTGTAATTGGTGACAACAACTCGGGAGTTCCGCGCATTCCAGACGAGAATGATCTTCGGTGTCCAAAGCAAGGATTCATACTAACGGTAGAAGGGATCGCAAGATTCAATCTCGGACTGTTCTCAAACACCAAACTGGCCTGAGATACAGGAAGCAACGGAACGGTATGCGACATGGCACGTTTATGACCGCGATGTTGTTTCAATGCGAAATTGTAACTCTGACTCTCTTTATACATCGCGATCGGTTGATGCAATCGACTAGCAGTTGTCGGATGCGTCGAAAAGTATTCTCCGTCCTTACTCTCACTGTTCAAAGCCAACGGAGAAGGTGGGAGTCCCTGTCTTAACGATACACCAAATGCGCTAATAGTACCGCTGGACTTTGTTTTACGGTGAGACCCTTTTTCACGCAAGGTATGAGGACGAAGCAGACTGGGAGATTGCGGCAAGTTGTTCAAACTCGAAGTCGAGTTCTGACGACGAATCGCTCTCTGTATCTGAGGGAACTGTTTAACATCCAACTGCTTCGGTGAGGGGGTATCGTGAACTGATGGTTCTTGTTTGGGGTATTCAATTGATGCACTTAAAAATTCTAGTTTAACGTCGCTGTCGCAATCCATCAATTGCGTCGACGGGGTATTGTTCATTCTGGTATCCCCATCTAAAAAACCGCCAGTGTTATCTTTGGTATCCATGTTGAATTTTCCGGGCTGAGCTGATTCGAGATTCTCTTGCTCGGTCGGGTTATCGGCGCCGGTTGCGGAACTTGATACGTTATCAAACTGCAATCCGTGTAGCATAAGCAAACGGTTCTGAAGTTCGCGTTGTTGTTCCATCGACATCGAGTTGTTGGAAAACATTGGATTTTGTTGGGTAGTGATGTGATGGTGATGAGATTCTATGAAATTTGTGAATTGATGATGAGGATTCGGATGATCCATAGTGTTTGCTCAAAATTACTGTTTGTTGAAAGAAAAACACATAAATTTCAGAAAGGGTTTAATGGAACAAATCTTGAAAACCTGTTTTGAAAGTACGAGGGAAGGGTAATATCTTTGTCGGTGGAGGAAGTATCTTTGCGGGTTATAATAATTACAGTGAAAAGAATATTACTCCTCCTTTGCTTTAGGCTGGTCCTTTTACACAATTTCTCCAGGAACAAAAAGGAAACCCCACACAACTTCATCATATGCTGTCCCACCAATGCGCTAGATTGAAAGTGTATCTGTACGCGGTTTATTGTTGAAATAGATATGGATTTGATATTAAGACCATTCGTACGTTATGGTTGGAACAGAAAATTCAAACTACCCAGCGATCGCTTGTGTTATCCAAGTATAAAAGTTGTGGACAAGATATGTACCAATCGGATCTCATGGAAATAGATTTATTTTGGGAGTGAGGAAAGTTGACAAAAGACAAAAGATGATGTAATTAATAGCATTAAAAGAATATGGACATGTTTAAACTTCTTCAACCCTTCAATGCGGTGTTTTCGCAGAGAGACTGGTAACTTCCAGGAGAAACATATGACCACGTGCGTGTAGTGTTTTTTGAGGATGGACAGTGGAATGCATTTCGGTGCGGACAGCACAATATAGCCAAAATAGTAATATGACCATTGGAAAATTGTGTTGCGCGTTTAGATAATTCAACCCGTACGCAATTAAATAACCAAGTTCCTCGAGATATTCAGTTTTTTTTACGGCTGCATGATCGAACCAATTAGAGACAATGCTTTAGCACACCAAATCGACAAATCTTTCCTTCACCTGCGCAGTCCCTCGTAAATATTCCAGATTTGGGTCCTTAGACACAGTCGGTCGGATTCCGATTTCCTCATTTTCAAAACACATTCAAATGTGATACATTTAATAATAACAATATCATACTTATTACAGAATAAAACAAACATTTTGCGATTCATCCAAAATCCCGTACTTCTTCCTTTATCCTCAATTAAACACACTCAGACTTTATCCCACTTTTGAACGATATCCAAAACCGCTAATCTCTCCTTGTGCCTCTTCCACATTTTTAAACTTCCGCAACTTGCACCTCTCACACCTCCTGTAACACCACTATAGCCATCTGTGAGAAACCCTTGGGGTTGAAAACCGGAATGACCATACGAGGCCACCAGAGGCACCGGTTTGTTGCGTCGAATCGCTTCAAAGATAATATCAGCTTCAACGTCCAACGGTACTGATTCCAGTTGCGCAAGTGGTTGTTTTTCTTGAATAGGATCTAGATGAAATTATTTTAAATAATGGAGTTGATTTGATTTTTGAGATATGAATTACTGATTTACTTTTTACTTTTCCAAAATTTCGAGCTTGGTATCCTTGTAAAAGTGTATCATATGGTAAACTACGATATACCGCACGTTTCGCAGACATTGTATGGATCTTGCAAGTGATGCTTCGTGTGCAAGGACCCAGATCCGTCGGTACTCCGCAATTTTTATCGTAATCGATCACAGCTGGAAAGTGGAGAAGTTAGAAAACCGTCTTGCAAAATCATGAATTGAATCGGGGAACCTTTGGGTTTTGGGGTTTTAATCTTTTCAGCTTTCTTTTCCTTCTTCTTTTTGCCATCCGCTGAAACGGGAAATAGGGAATTTAGAGATGGTGAATCCATCGTGGCGAATGTCGTTATCGGAGGAGGTGTCTCATCTAGCGAATAATAATAAATCTAACTAATGTCGATGTGAATGATTAAGCCTTCTAAAACCTTCTCTCTTCCGTTTCAGTGCGTTTTTCTCTTCAATTTTCTTTGAATCCATCGTCAACGCCAATTTATTTCCATGTGTTTTCAAACAATTCTCTAAGAAAACAGATAACTGTTAACAGAGTCATGACAGGTTAAATGATATAGAAATACCCAAATGATTCTGAAAACCGGAAGCCAACACCGGTTTAGAACATTCTTTACACTTTACAAGGACATCAGAAGTGACACCCGAGCCCGAAGCCACATCGTCGTTGAGATCGAGGGAGTGTTTCATGGAGGCCCAAGTCAGGCCTTGTTTGCCCTTGAAGAAGTTGCTGGTCATTGGTGGCTGTGTCTGTCAACATTATCAGAAAATGAGCGCCCTTTCTTCCAAGCCCAAGAGCGAAATGACCGAGGAGGAACTAAAGGCCCTCGAGGAGCAGGAGTTTGCTACCGGCCCGCTCTCTGTCCTCTCCCTGTCTGTGAAAAACAATACCCAGATTCTGATTAATTGCAGGAATAACAGAAAGCTGTTGGGAAGAGTAAAAGCTTTGTACGTACTGTCGCGTCTTATTCTTCCTTTTAGTCCTTTAAATCTTTATCTTTATTTAACTTTCTCCTGACTGCGCTTTTAGTGATCGACATTGTAATATGGTTCTGGAAAACGTAAAGGAAATGTGGACAGAGAACCCGAGGACTGCAAAAGGAAAAAAGAAGGCGAAGCCTATCAACAGAGATAGATATATTTCGAAAATGTTTTTGAGAGGAGATAGTGGTATGCTGCGCAATTTTTTGTTTTTGTTGTTTTTGTGCTAATTTGTAGCTTTTATAGTTGTTTTGGTATTGAGAAATATTGTTTAAACTTGAATAAAGTATTATTAAACATCTGCACATTATTCTTCCTTCGGAACTTCGTCTGTGAGGTGAAAATTTCGCGGTTCTATAACAAATATAACCGTATTTGCGTTTCATACAAGTTTATTTGAAAAAGTTGATAAATCAACACCTCCCGGGTAATACTTCCTATAATAAATTAGTTTAATTTTAAGACTTCCTTTTGCAGTCTTGTTTATGTACCATTGATAAAGGATGGGTTCTACTTTTCGAAACTCAGGAGGAATCCAACAATAAAACTTTTTTCCATTACGGATCCAACCATCCCATTGATTTACTGAGATATTTTCTTTCAAAATAAGAGAAATCTGATTTTTTTCATGCTCGACATCGTCTCTCCGCTCCCATTCCGGTCGATACTGATTATCAATCACTTGACCCGTTTCAAAATCATGCGTGACTAAGCAAAAGAATGATCAACAAAAAATTTGTGTTTAGATACTGACGTACTGGTTCGAAAAAAGCTACGTGAAACAATTTGCTTTTCATCTCCAGAAAATTCCACTGACTGCACCCACCTAGTGTGCTCATACGCACCCCACATGGTGTGCTTATACAGAACCCTCGACATTTCGGCGCTCTGAACCGACCAGATTCTCACAGTTGCGTCGTGACTTCCTGAAACAATCCATTTTCTGTCCATCGATATTGCTATGCAACTCACTGCACCTGAGTGTCCCCGTAATGTCTTGATTATTTCACCACTCTCCATTGACCAAATTTTTATGGTTGTGTCATAACTTCCTGAAACAATCCATTTTCTGTCCAATGATATAGCTACACAATTTACGTTATCAACGTGACCACGGAATGTTTGGATTAGTTCACCACTTTCCATTGACCATCTGAAAATCGTCGTCTCGAGCCCCCACGAAACAATCCACTTTCTATCGGAGACAACCACAATCGATACCACCTTTTCCGAGTGACCAGTTAACATGCTGGTTTCTTCACCTCCCACCATGGACCAGATTCTCATCCTTTTATCTTCACTTCCAGATACAATCTGTCGCCCGTCAAGTGAAATTGCTATTGAACAGACAGATCTTGAATGTCCCTTCAAGGTCTTGGCCAATTCACTACTCTCTGTATCCCATATATAAATCACACCATTCTCACTTCCTGACACAATCCATTTTCCATTCACCGAAATCGCGACGGAATTCACAGAATCTGTGTGACCAGTTAAAGTCTTAATTAGTTCGCCGGTTGCCATCGACCAAATCTTTATATTTTTGTCGGAGCTTCCCGAAACGATCCATGTTCCATCTGCCGAAATTGTAATCGAACGTACCAACCCTGTGTGATTTAGAGAGTTCATCAAGTCGCCGCTCTCCAACGACCATATCTTTATCGTTTTATCAAAACTTCCTGATACAATCCATTTTCCGTTCGGAGAAATCGAAACAGATCTCACTGAATGCAAGTGACCAACGAAATTTCGGATTTCTCCACCATTAATCTCCATCGACCAGAGCTTTACAGTCTTGTCGGAACTTCCGGAAACAATCCAATTTCCATCTTGCGAGATCGCAACTGAATTAACAGATTGTAAGTGGCCCGTGAAAGTTTTGATTTTTTCCGCATTTTCGACAGACCAAATCCTTATTGTTTTGTCCACACTGCCCGATACAACCAAAGTTCCGTCTGTTGAAATCACAACCGATTCCACAGAATAATCATGAGCTTGTAAAGTTCGGATTTCTTCCCCGCTCTCCATCGACCAAATCCTTACGATTCCTATTAAGCTCCCAGCGACAATCCATTTCCCATCCAGCGAAATTGCAACCGACATCAAACTGTTCAAATTCCCTTCGATTGTCGTAATACATGCAGGCCAGAAGTTCCCAGTACCCGTCGCGACGTGTGGGACTCGTTGCGTTGGCAGGATATTGATGAAATGTTGATAAGTTCGAGTCTTTTTGGGTGAAAAGGGAATCGCAGTGACGTAAGTTTGCAGAGCAGATGCAGAGATCGCTGTGTTAAACTTTTGGTAAAGTCGAGCAGCATCAGTGAGTAATTCAACAGTGAAATCATTAGAGTTTGACAGAGTGGAGGTAGTGGGAGAGATATAATTGGATGTAAGTGCGCGCGTGGCTGGTGGGATTTGGTTTGTAGATTTGATGAGGCTAAGGAGTTCGATCCAATTTAAGAGTTTTGTTTCGGTGAATTCTTTGATCAGGTCGAAATTTGCACGTTTATCTTTTGATTCCGAGTGGTGTCTCCAAAAATACAAGGCCACGTATTCAAGATGCGGTGATACGTGTGTAGAAACCAATTGCGCAAAGTCCGGAACGTCTTTATGCAGAGTGTCTTCAGGAAGGTTAGCGATATTATATTTCAGAGACTCTTGGAGCAATTGCAAACATTTTCCAGTGAGTTTCGAATGGAACTCTTCAGTTTGAACCGCAAATCGAGGGTCGCTGAAACGTTTTGGGTCGGTAAGGTAGTCTGCCACAGATTTGTGGAAAAATCGAACACATCCTTCGTCGTTCAAATAGAGAATCGGCTGAAGTTTGCCAATCATCTCACTGACATTTTCGATCGGAATTTTCAATATTTCAGAGATATCTCCAACTCTCAATGGTTCGAAAGCGAGTGTGATGAAAGAGAGTACATCTTTTGATGGGTTAGGTGGAGTTTTCCCAAAGATCCGGTCAAAAGTCGAAAAATAGATCGCATCCATCGCTCCATCTGACCCTCCATCTCCCAGTTTTTCAATCGCCGCCGCCGTAATCCTTTGCCCGACCGCCGCAACTGCTTCAAGTATTCGACATGCCATCGCCAGCCAAATAAATAGTCCACCAGATTTTTCTGTTAGCAGACATGCAAGCTCGTCCAGGTCCTCGATCGAACCGTGCTTGCGAAGGAAATGTTTTGCATAGATTAAAGCATCAGCCCTGTTCTCACCGCTCGTTGCCTCCAACTTCTTTGTTTCCAGTTTCTCGAAGGTTTTCACAATATCGCCTTCTGGTCTGGATGTTACCAACAACTTGACAAACGAAGGGAGTTTCCTGCAATGAATACTAAAAACTTGGAGGATTTCACTTCGGAAACCCATCAAACCAGTCTCGTCCAAAGCATCAACTACGAGTACAATTGCTCTCGGGTTCGTTTTCGCGATTTCTTGCAACGGGGTGAGAATTAGAATTGTAAACATCTTTTCGATATTTGACTCGTCTCGGAGGGATTCCTTGACAACTTCCTCGTCCTTCAACTTGTCCAATATCAACCTTGCAAAATCTGCATTCCATTCACACAGTTGATAACACAAAGTGCGAATCAAATTTCTCGCGCTGTTTCTTCCCGAATCATCGTGCTTGGCATAGAACATTCCGGCCAACAGATTTCTTTTTTCCAATTCGTTCGCAGCAAACGCCGACATCACCGATTTTCCCACTCCCGCATTCCCCTGCAACCACAACACTCTTTCCGTTCGTGTTTCAGATTCGCTCGGATTCAAAAATTCCATCAAATTCTTCAACAACCACAATCTGGTGTCCGAAACGTGTGCGTTAAGAAGTCGAGCCCGTTCAGCTTTCATCTCTTTATCCAACGGTCGCAGAATATCCCGCAGTCGCTGATCTTGAGTCGATGTTAAAAGCACGTTTACAAGTGGAGACGTTGATTTCCCCGTTTCGTGTTCCCTGATTTTACTTAACGTATTAAGTAACTTCGTTTTAGCCCTATATAAGAATAGGTCAAGTGCGAAAATTGTTAATAATACGTTTGGAATATAGAAGTTTTTTACTCCTCCAAATTTATCCCGGATAACTCGACTATCGATTCACCTTGAATACGAAAGATCTCTTTAACTACTTTACGAATAGTTAAAACTCGCGGACTTCGCGGGTGGGAGTGTTTCTCATCAGGGAAATGGAGGTGATTAAAATTATCGAAAGCTTTCTTTCTTCCGACAAGTATTGGGAAGACAATAATGTTTTGCGATGGGTACCTTTGCAGCGTTTCTTCCCACTTATTAAAATAAAACATCAGCTCTGCAAAATAAACGATAGAAAAGTTACTTCTAAAAGAACGTTATCTTCCTTTACGTCCGCTTGCTTCATGTTCTTCAAGCAATCGTTTGAAATAAATAAAACCGCCACGTTGGACTGCCGCAAAGCCGAAATAAATCCTTCTTCCCAGTCTCCTGTAGTGCGGAGGCATTTCTCATCCCAGAATGGATGAATTTTACGATTCGGATCATTTGGATGTTCGATTCCGTTCAACTGAGAGTGGACAACTTCAACGACATCTTTGTCAGCCCATTTTCGATGACTTTTTGAATGTATCAGATAAACCTTTACGTTTGAAACTAAACTCTTGAATATTTACCTAAAGAATAAATCAAATCTTTCCTCGTCATGTGCACACTTCCAGAGAACTAAAATTAATTTAGTTTGATATGAAAATGGAGATTGAGATTTTCCCTTAATCGAACCTTTTGTTGATATCTTTTGTTCGCAAAGCTGAAACAGATCATTAGTAAATATTCAGAATGTGACTCAAAATGATCCTACACGAATGGTAAAAGTGTGATCTCGAAACTCGCCAAGTTTGTTCTTCGAGTGAATGATTGTTTCGGTCGAGTCAGAACGAATGGCAACAAAGTTGAAGGAGTGAACATCCCGCTTTATCTGTGACGCCAAGATCCACTTTATTGATAAGAAATCCTGCTCGGGAAAAAATTCGAGAGTCACGGAGTCCGAGTTGGAGACTTGCACTTCAAACCGGATTTTTTCCTGAAAGAAGTTAAGAATTGAACATTTATAAACAGTTATTAAGTTCCAAACCTCAATCCAAAGTTTAATTTTGTTTTTAATAAGCTTCTGAAAGTCTCCCTGTGTGAACTCCTTGCAACCAGGGGATTTCAAGTTTACAGCCGACATGGTCAGTCCAGATGACTCGGCTGCTGCATATACACTAGGAGCTTGCGCTTTTGCATCGCGAATAAGCAAAAAGTACGGCTCGAGCTCGTCCGGTTCACCCGTTGACGCTGGAATTACAATTTCGAATTTATCAAACGCCTGACCGTCACGGTAATGGATATTTACGATAAGATCTGATTCTAAAATATCTTTCTTTTTTTCTTGCTTGCGCTTTTATCGAAGTAATAAGTGAATATTCAACGATGAAATTCGTCAAGTTATGAACTCACCACAATCCACAATTTTCTGTTCTCCATTACATCCTGAAGAATATCGTTCCCGGAAGGAATTGAATCCGGCGGAAATGCAGAGCGTGCGCTAGAACTAGTAAGATGAATGAGCAAGTCACTGGCACCGTTAAAGGGGGATTTCGGATTTTGAATTAATTCCTCAAGAAAATCGGAACAAGGTTTTCGTACGTCGACCTCC
Source organism: Nowakowskiella sp. JEL0407 (assembly GCA_027600645.1). Lineage (NCBI taxonomy): Eukaryota > Fungi > Chytridiomycota > Chytridiomycetes > Cladochytriales > Nowakowskiellaceae > Nowakowskiella > Nowakowskiella sp. JEL0407. The sequence continues at coordinate 4,582 of JADGJK010000113.1, read as the reverse complement.
AAGTTAAAAGAAAGAGGAGGGTCGGGATCATTCACATTGTCTCTCGGGTGATAATAAAATGTGGATTGTGTCGTCCGAGTCCCCATTCGCTGCTGTATATCTTTTCGGGTTACACAATTGTGGAGAAGTCACCAAATCCAATTTCACAGGAATCTATTCTCCGTGTTTCTATTAAAATTTTACTTCGTATGATGCGCAGCAAAATTTTTGAGTCTTCCTTCTGAAATTACCGCGATATAGCATCAACATACGACTGAGCCTCATGCAAATGATCTATCTTAAACTCTAAAACAGGACCCCACGCCACGGACTGAATTGGCAAAATTGGCACAAGCCATGAACAATCCACTCGATTTTGATTTCTCTCTGTTGGACAATCTCGATCCAACGCTTTTCAGCGACATCTCGCTTCAAAATGACTTTGAAAACCTGCTTAGTCTCGACTTGAATCTTCCCTTCGACCCCGCTTCTTCTTTGCCCGATTTCACTGCTCTCCCGCAAAATGTAGTTACTCCTCCTTCTATTCCGGTAATTCCACCTCCGAAAAAACAAAAGAAGCAACCAAAACCAAAGAAAACTTCGTCAAAAGAAAACGAACAAAGAAACCCGGCAAATGTAATTCCAAATGCTCCAACACAATCTTCAGCAAATCAACCTCAGCAACCATCCCAGCAAGATATTTTAGACTTTATGCAGCTACTCACTCAGCAAAACGTTCCCGCTATTGCACTTAACCCGCAAATTTCTTCAGAAATTCAATTACCTCCCGTTGTTCCAATTGTTCCCCTGGTGAATCAAATAGCACCTCCCAATTTACCCTTTAATTTCACTACCCCTGTACTATTCGTCCCACCACCAAACTTACAACCTCCGATCTCACAGAATCTTCAGCAATACCCACAACAACCACCAACAACACAACCGACGTTTCAATCGATGATGAACGTTCTAACGCCCGAAAAGCGTCCGATACCAACATCAGGTCCGCATATACTACCGAAACCAATTTGGATGCAGGATCAAAAAAACTCGTTGAATAGACCGTTGGATTTGCAAGAAAAACACGATTTGTTGGTTGAGAATAATAACAAGCGGTTGATGAAGATGCTTCCCAATGGATTAGTTGCGTTGCCGGAGTTTGGTCATGAGAGCATCAACGCAGTAATGTTTCTCATAATTTACTTTGGTTTTTTTATTTTGATCAACGAACTTTTGTTGTTCTTTCTTTTTCAGATATTGAACGTGAATAGAGTGCTATTAAAGATTATCACCGAGTATCAAAATAACGCATGGACGCACTTACCAGAATTCAAAATGTATTTAACGACGTCATTTGTTATCTTCAATTCATATACCTCACCTTGCTTAGCTACACTCAAAGACTCGTCTCGAATTTAGCATACTTATCCGCGATGCATTCCAGCATGAAGGTAAAAGCCATCGAAAAGGAAGAACCGCCTAAATTGACTGCCAAAAAACCCGTTACATCAAAGAAACCCAAATCAAATGTCAAAGCACCAGCAAAAAATACAGTTCCGGTGAAGGCTACAGCACCGACTTCAATTAAATCCAGCGATTCGAAGAATGGAAAGGAAACGGCCAAACCCAGCACCACTACGAAAGCTGTCACGTCCGCGAAGAAAGTATCGAAAGTTTTGAATATTGAACCGGTTCAAGATTTACCGCCTCCGACATGTTTAATAGACGAGAATCCGAAACTCGAGAACTGTAATTACTTTCTTTCATTTATTGTTTTCAATTTTTATCTATTTTACTTTATTGTTATTATTTTTTTTTTGCTTTTTATGATATTAGCTACAAGCAATGTACCGTACAACCCACTCCCACCATTTAAAGTCCCCGCTGAACACCAAGAATACGTTTCCGAATTCTTACAAAAATGCGGGATAGTTCCAGGCGGGACACCAGTTTCAGAAGACGTATCACGAATGATGTGGGATTCCAAAGTCCGGTTTCGAGGTGTACTGCAGCAATCGGTAGAAGATGAGATAATTGACCTTGTTGAAGAAAGTGAGTCAGAGTCGGATGGATGTGAGAGTGAAGACGGAGACGAGGTGGATGGAGAGGAGAAAGTTGATAGTGTTATTGTTATTGATGATGAAGATGATGACGATGAGGAGGATGCGGATTATGATGATGAACAGGCGCTTTTGGAGGCGGATAGTTTTTTGGAGTTTGATGATGAACTTTTGAGTAGTGAAATATAAAGGATACTGTTTATTCTCTCTTTTCTCATTTTTGCATATGCTCAAAGCTGCTTAAATAATGTAACTCCGACCTGGATAAACGATAGTAAAAAAAAAGAAGATCTTTCTCACTTAAACAATCGCCAAACAAATACTAGTGCATATGGTAAAAGCGCAAGTTAACCTTTAATTAGATACAAAGATATAAATCAAACCATTTTGTGAGTACTTATTGCGTTCTTTCTGGATATTTAACTGTCAAATCACAGTGATCCAAAAATTGATTGGTTATTTCATAAAGTTCATTTGGGTTTTCTTTGAAAATAATTCTTTAAATCGACTTTGAATTTTTTTGTGATAATTCAAGATTAGGCGGTTCTATTAGACCAAATCATGGGAATCTTTGACCATAATATACGGCAAATCATGCAGATTTTAAGATGGTTTTGATTCAAATCGTTTATTGCGCAGCAACTGTAAGTTATTTTTTTATTTTTTTTTTATTTTGAAATTGATAAATTTATGATCATTCCAGGCCTAAAATATTTACGGGTATGTAAAAAAAAAGTAAAATGTATATGGTTTCTGTTGGATGGTGAATGTGCGCCACAATTGATATGAACATAAAATGATTTCCAGGTCTCCAATAAATACATTAATCAAAGCGATTTTTTTTGTGAAATTCAAGACTCCTTCTGTTTTAGAGTAAACGCGATTCTTTGAAATTCCTGATAAAAAAAAAAAGTGTTTCGACACCTGATTTGGAAATTGGACAAACACAAAACTGAAAAACGAGCTCAGCCAAGCAACACAGCCGCCTCGTCTGATTTGGGATTTTGAAACAATCGAAAATGCAAAGTATCCGCAGATTATCATTGCTAAACAAGATTCAAATCCTACTCGGTGTTCAATTTATTTGTCAAACCGCCTTCATTGTATACTGGCAAACTGTTTACCCAAAGCTTAATTTACCACCCAACGCATATTATCTATCAATTGAGGTTGATTTATTTCTTGCTGTTTCTTGTTTACATGGAATATACGCTCTCACGGTAATTTCTGTTTCTAAATTCAACCCTTTTTTTTTTTTCCTAAATTTGTCTCAAATTCATCCCCTCTATAGAAGAATATCAGCCCAATTTTTATCCACCTTCTTTACTATACATTTGCACTACTCCTATATCTCATAAAATTAATAACCGTTTTAACTATGTGGAATCAAGAACAAGCTCAAATTAAATGTTCAACACCCCAAAAAACTATCGCCGGAGCGGTGCAAGGAACTGATTGCGAAGCGGATTACTTGGCTGTTGTTAGAATAGTTTCGATATGGTTGATATGGTTACAGATTTTGGGTGTAGTTATTTTTATTCTTCTGGTGAAGATTATTCGTGATTATATAAGGAGTTGTACTTATACTCCACTTGAATCTACGCCGTGGATAAACAAAAATTGAAATATTTATCTGATACTGTTAAAACTGAGGTTCTTATAGTGCAATCGTACCTGAAAATTCGTGTTTATTTGAAAATCACGCCTAAATTGCATCTTTATCGTTCATATACTTCACATACAGATATTTATAGTAATTTATTTGCTAAATTTAAACATTATGTCTATCATACGCTTCTCTAATTCTGAAGAAAGAAAATTTTGAGGCTTTTTGAGTCGACGTTTTCCTTCACATGTTTCGAGGGGTTTTAACGTATTTTTGAAAATTAATCACTGTTAATTTCATTCATTACTTATTTAGGTATACTATGTAAATAGAATTTTCGCGTTCTTCAAACCAGAATCATCAAGATCAAACCTTGATTTTGTTGTCCAGAAATCTGATTGTACAACCAACCTGATACCGGCGCAAAAAAACAAAAACAGAATTCAATAACCAACAAAGAAGATTCATTTAAAGTTTTAAGTGATGGGTAAACTTCGAGCCGATACAGCTGAGCGCTGCCACCGCAAATTGACGTCAGATTGTAACCACTGGTACCGACTTTTTTTCTTTCTCAAACTTTCCAATACCCAACATCCTCAATAACCAACCATGAAATTCTGGACCCGTTCAAAAAACATTGAAAAATCACAACTGATTACCGACGAAGAAACCCAATACACATCCGCCCCAACGGACGAAACCACAACTACAACATTAACCCCTGAAATCTCTGTAAATTCTGTATCTTCTGTAGTTGTCCCCGATGCAGAGAAACGAAAACGAAGGGAAGAATTTAAATCCCGAATGAAAAAACGTGCGTTGATTACGTTGGCGGTTGTTTTAATCGTTATCGTCGTAATTGCGGTGTTGTTGTTTAAATTCGGGATAAAGTTGTTGATGCGCTTTCTAAATTTGCTAATGCAGTTATTGATCTTGG